>VBSM01002912.1:8139723-8173453 GCA_008086735.1 Cheirogaleus medius
AAAAAAAAAAAAAAAGGCTAATGAGCCTTCAGCAAGTTGTAACCTTTTTGCTGGTGGACGGTCTTGCCTTGATGCTGATGGCTGCTGACTGATCAGGGTGGCGGTTACTGAAGGGTGGGGTGGCCGTAGCAATTTCTTAAAATATGACAACAACAAAGTTGGCCACATTGATCAACTCTTCCTCTCACGATAGATTTCGCTATTAGCATGTGACACTGTTTGATAGCATTTTGCCCACAAAAATTTCAAAACTGGAGTCGATCCTCTCAAGTCCTGCTGCTGCTTTATCAACTAAGTTTATGGACTATTGTAAATCCTTTGCTGCCATTTCAACAATATTCACAACATATTTACCAAGGCTAGATTCCATCTCAAGAGGCTACTTTCTTTGCTCATCCATAAGCAACTCTTCAACTGTTAAAAAGTTTTATCATGACATTAAAGCAATCAGCTATATCTTCTGGTTCCACGTCTAATTCTAGTTCCACCACATCTGTACTTCCTCCACTGAAGTCTTGAACTCCTCAAAGTCATCCATGAGGGTAGGAATCAACTTCTTCCAAACTTCTGTTAATGTAGATATTTTTATCTCCTCCAATGCATTATAAATGTTCTTAATGGCATCAAGAATGGTGAGCCCTTTCCAAAAGGTTTTCAATTTACTTTGTCCAGATCAATCAGAAGGATCACTATCTATGGTGCTATACCTTTTTGAAATGTATTAATATTTTTTAAATAATAAGACGTAAAAGTCAAAATTACTCCTTGATCCATGGGCTGAGGAATGGATGTTGTATTAGCAGGCATGAAAACAACAATAATCATCTTGTACATCTCTATCAGAACTCTTCAGTGACCAGGTACCTTGTCAATGATCAGTATTATTTTGAAAGAAATTTTTTTTTCCTGAGCACTAGGTCTCAACAGTGGGTTTAAAATATTCAGTAAATGAAACTGTTCCAAAAGATCAAAAAGGAGGGAATCCTCCCTAACTTATTCTATGAAGCCAGTATCACCCTGATACCAAAGGCAGGAAAAGAAAACCACAGACCAATATCTCTGATGAACATAGATGCAAATATCCCCACCCCCAAATACTAGCAAACCAAATCTAATAGCATATCAAAAAAATAATTGACCATGATCAGGTGGGTTTATCCCAAAGATGCAAGGATGAGTCAACATATGTAAGCCAATAAATGCAATTCACCAATAAATAGATTTAAAAACAAAAAACATACAATCATCTCAACATATATGGAAAAGCATTTGATAAAATCCAGCATCCCTTCATGATAAAAACCCTCAAAAAAACTTGGCCTAGAAGTAACATAGCTCAAAGTAATAAAAGCCATATATGACAAATCCACAGCCAACATCATACTGAATGGGGAAAAGCTGAAAGCATTCCCCCTAAGAACTGAAACAAGACAAGAACGCCCACTTTCACCACTTCTACTCAACATAGTACTGGAAGTCCTAGCCAGAGCAATCAAGCAAGAGAAAAAAATAAAGGGTATCCAAATCAGAAAAGAAGTCAAATTATCTGTTTGTTGATAATATGATCTTATACCTGGAAAATCCTAAGGACTCCCCCAAAAGACTCCTAGATTTGATAAATAAGTTCAGCAAAGTCTTGGTTTATAAAATTGATATACAAAAATCAATAGCATTTCTATACACCAATAATGACCAAGCTGAGAACCAAATCAAGAACTCGATCCCATTTACAATCACTGCAAGAAAAAGACCTAGGAATATATTTAAATAAGGAGGTGAAAAATCTCTACAAGGAGAACTAAAAATCACTGATGAAAGAAATTATAGATGACACAAACAAATGAAAAAACATCCCATGTTCATGGATTGGAAGAATAAATATTGTTAAAATGTCCATACTTCCCAAAGCAATCTACAGATTCAGTGCAATTGTTATCAAAATACCAATGTCATTTTTTACAGAGTTAGAAAAAAAAATTCTAAAATTCATATGGAACCAAAAAAGAGCCCAAATAGCCAAAGTAATTCTAAGCAAAAAAAGAACACATCTGGAGGCATCACATTACCTGGCTTCAAATTACACTACAGGCTATAGTAACCAAAACAGCATGATAATGGCATAAAAGTGACACACAGATCAATAGAACAGAATAGAGAACCCAGAAATAAAACCATATACTTATAACCAACTGATCTTTGACAAAGCAGATAAAAACATACATGAGAGAAAGGACACACTATTCAAATAAATGGTGCTGGGAAAATTCGATAGCCATATGCAGAAGAATGAAACTAGATCCCTATTTCTCAGCATATACAAACATTAACTCAAAATGGATTAAAGACTTAAATGTAAGACCTGAAACCAAAGAATCCTAGAAGAAACCCTAGGAAAAAGTTTTCTGGACATTGGCCTAGGCAAAAAATTCAAGACTAAGACCCCAAAAGCAAATTCAATAAAAACAAAAATAGATAAATAAGAATTAAACTAAATCTTCTGTACAGCAAAAGAAATAATCAAAAGAGTAAACAGACAACCTACAGAATGGGAGAAAATATCCATAAGCTCTGTATCCACCTGAGGACTAATAGCCAGGAGCTACAAGGCACTCAAACAACTATGCAAGAATAAAACAAACAATCCCATTAAAAAGTGGGCAAATGACATGAACAGGCATTTTTCAAAATAAGATAGACAAATGCTCAACACATCACTAATTATCAGAGAAATGCAAATTAAAACCACAATGAGATACTCTCTAATCAGAATGGCCATTATTAAAAAGTCAAAAAACAACAGATGCTGGAAAAGGTAACAGTGAAAAGGGAACACTTATACACTATTGGTGGGAAGGTAAATTAGTACAACCTCTGTGGAAATCAGTATAGAGATTTTTCATAGAACTAAAAGTAGATCTACCATTCAATCCTGCAATCCCACTAGTAGATATTTACCCTAAAGAAAAGAAATCATTATATCTAAAAGATACCTGCACTCATTGTTTATCACTGCACAATTCCAAACTGTAAAGATATGGAATCAACCTAAGTAGCCATTAATTCACGAGTGGATAAAGAAAATGTACACACGTGCATACACACACACATATATACCATGGAGTACTACTGAGCCATAAGAAAGAATGAAGTAATGTATTTTGCAGCAACTTGGATGGAACTGGAAGCCATTATCCTAAGTGAAGTAACTTAGGAACAGAAAAATAAACACCACGTGTTATCAGTCGTAAGTGGGAGCTAAACTATGGCTATGCAAAGATGCACAGAGTGGCTTAATGGACACTAGGGACTCAAAAGGGGGATGGGAGGCTAAGGGATGAAAAATTACCTGTGGGGTACAATGTACACTATTTGGATGATGAGTACAAAAGCCAAGACTTTACCACCACACAATATAGACATGTAGCAGGATTCAACGTGTACCCCCTAATTCTACTAAAATTTTTAAAAAGGGACAAAATATTCAGTAAACCATACTGTAAACAGATGCGCTGCCATCCAGGTTTTGTTGTCCCAGCACAGGCAGAGTAGATTTAGCATAATTCTTAGGGCCCTAGGATTTCTGGAATGGTAAATGAGCACTGGCTTCCACTTAAGGTCACCAGCTGCAATAGCCCCTCTCAAGAGAGTCAGCCCATCTTTGAAGGTTTTAAGCCAGAACTGACTTCTCTTTTCCAGCTATGAAAGCCCTCAATGGCATTTCTTCTAAGAGAAGGCTGTTTCACCTACACTGAAAATCTGTTTTTTGGTGTGGCCACCTTCATCAATGATCTTAGCCAGATCTTCTGGATAACTTGCTGCAGCTTCTCCATCGGCACTTGCTCCTTACCCTACACTTTTATGTTCTGGAGATGGCTTGTTTCCTTAAAGTTCATTAACCAACCTCTGCTGGCTTCCAACTTTTCTCCCACAGCTTCCTCACCTCCCTCACTCTCATTGAATTGAAGACAGTCAGAGCCTTGCTCTGGATTAGGTGCTGGTTTATGGGTTCAAGGTGACTGGTTTGTTCTTCTATCCAGACCACTCAAACTTTCTCCTCGTCGCCAATCAGGCTGTTTTGTTTTCTTATCATTCCTGTGTTCCCTGGAGGAGCACTTTTAATTTCCTTCAAGAACTTTTCCTTCACATTCACGGCTTGGCTATTTGTTACAAGAGGTCTAGCTTTCGGCCTACGTTGGCTTTGGACAGGCCTTCATCACTAAGCTTAATCACTTCTAGGTTTTGATTTAAAGTGAACACTTGAACACTTGGAGGACACATTGTATTAATTGGCCTAATTTCAATACTGTGTCTCAGGGAACAGGGGGGCCTCAGGAGAAGGGGAGAGACAGGGGAATGTGGTGAAGGTGAAAGCTCGGATGGAATATTTTCAAGAGAGAATAAAAGGAAATGGAAACACCAAACACGGCCTGAACAACTGTTTGAAACAGCTTTGCTCTGATGGTGATCAGAGCAATGCAGGAGTCTCTGAAAGAAGTGTGGTCCAATGAGTGTTTTGTTTTTGTTTTTAAGATAGGAGAAATAGCATCGTATTTGTATGCTGATGAGCAAACTTGGTAGAGAGGGAAACGTTGATGATTCTGGACGGAGGGAAGAAATGCCGAGCTGTGTCACTGAGCAGCTGGGCTGGGATGAGATCTGGTGCACAAATGGGTGGCTGACCCTGGCGGGTTCAGACAGTTCATCCCTAGAAGCAAAAGGGAAACCAGGGTATACGGACTCGGACACACAAGTGAGAGAAAGAAGCAGGGGAAGTTCTCTTGTGAAGCGTTCTTCTCATTGTTTTATCTTTCATTGAAAGAAAGAGTAGGCAAGGCTGTCAGCTGAATGTGGGAATGGGAAGGCAGTGTAGAGATTTGAAGGTAGAGAAGAAAGTATTAGACTGTTAATCTTTATGCAAAAAAACACATGTAAAAAAAAAAAGAGCTAATGTTTTGTTCCCCACAAGCCAATTTTCTCTGTTATATGTCTTATTTTAGGGAATATCATAATTCTCCCTCTTACAACCTATCTAAAAACCTAGGAAGTATTTTAAGTTCTTCCTTCTCCCTTATTCCTCCATCAATTTAATTCCTCAACCTCTCTCCAACAGAAGTTTAACAAATCCACAAAAACCTCCTTACCAGCTTTTCTGCCTCTAGACACAGTACTCTTTCTGCATATGAGCAAACATGGAAATTATTTAATTATCCAAATCTATCAAGTGTCAAATTATGTGGCTCTGGGTTAGATATTAAACAAAGAAACAGTTCAGACTTAATGCTGTGGCCACACAGATCTTTAAATAATAACAAATGTTTCCTGGCTTAAAGAAAGTTCAGCACCTCCTTTGCCTGGCATTAGAGGGCTCTTCCTAAGCCCTGCCTACCTGTGTGGCCTCATTTCCACACACTTCCCTCCTTCCAGTTTATAATCGAGCAAATGCTATTCCAAAGTAGCTGACACATTATCCCTGCTTTTGGTCCATGAACAGAGGCCGAAAATAATGCTGCAGAAAGATGTAATAAAGACACGGCAATGAGCAACCCCTGTGGATATTAAGCACCAAAGTACTCAACATCATATGCAGTGATCTCATGTAAAAGAGCGTTTGTGGCATAACATTTTAAAAGTCTTTTTTAATAACATCCCAAATCATTTGCCACCATACAAAGAGGCAGACACATCTTGCTATTTTTCTCCTCGGTCTTTAATTCTCTACTTCCTCTTTTCCCTTTGACTCACCAACTTACTACCTTTGTATAAACCCGGTCTGTGTTGCCTCTGGTAGTTCACATCATTTTTCAGTACATGAAAGGTTGAGAAAAAATGACTTCAAAATATTATTTTAGTTAATGAGCAGAGTACCTCTTTTACCATCTGGCCAATTTTAAAGAAAGAGAATAATAAATAGATTTATATGCTATATAGAATAAATAATAATAATATATTAGCACTGCTTCTGGTGGGTTTAAAATATCTCCACAAATTCTTTGATACTACTCTCTTCGAGAGGTGAAGCCCAATTTCCCTCCCCTTGAGTTCGGGCAGGATTTAATGCCTCACTTCTACAGAACAGAATACGGCAAGTCTTGGTGGCGTACAACTTTGGAGACCAGGCCATACAAAGCACTGTTGCTTCCTCCTTGCTCACTGTCTCTTGCATGGCTCAGCCTGGGAAGTCAGCTACCATGCTGGGGAAGGACGCCAAGCAACTTAAGGAGAGGTCCCATGGCTGGGAACCCGGAACTCCTGCTAACAAGCCCTTGGAAGTAGATGCTCAAGCATTAGTCAAAGCAGCCCCTACCTGTATCCTGACTGCAGCCTGGAGACACCTGGGCCAGCCCTACTCAGCATGCCAAGCCACTTCAGAATTCCTGAACCACAGAAACTCTGAGATGATAAACGTTTGCTCAAAATCACTAAGTTTAGTGTAATTTGTTATATCATAAGAGATAATCAATACAGTGTAGTACTGACGATCATCAAATAATTTGTAATAATCAGATAGATCTGGAATTCTAAACCTAAGTAATTTTCACTTTATTTCAACCACTATGAACTGATGCAAAAAAATTTAAAAATTTATATAACATCACCATCTCTTGCTCTTTAATTTAAATTCAGCCTAGAATATTACTTTCTACTCTGTGATAGAAGAGAGGCAAGTAGGAAGTTTTAGCTGAGGGTTTACCAAGAAAAAATACAGAGTATTTAACACTTTTTAAAGCATTTTACCTGTGTAATCTTAGCTCGTAATAGATGAATATAGATGATTCCACATAGATCTATTGAGAGCAGCAATTTCATTGACGATCACCTTAAGTTTTGTAAGAATGCATGAAAACATCAAAACTTTTTTAATCGCCAAAATCATCCAAAGGTCTTATTGAATGGTGTTGGGTCAGATACTATACAAGAAATTATTTATGCAACTGGTTCCAGACATCTAATATCCATTATTCAGGGACTATGTAAAAGTCCTCAAAATTAAATTTGTAAACGATCTATTAAATTAAAAGTGTAATGCATTCCAACAAGTGACAGAATAGTTATCCTGAAAGATCCAATGAATGTAAACCTCCTATTGAATAAAAGGCATTCAGTATGAACCAAAGTTTCTTAGCATTAAAAATAAGATATCTATTTCATCTCATAGAGCCTACCATTAATTTAGTCTTCAGTTTCAAGCTTTTATTTAACCTTTCTTCTTTGCCTGGATCAGTAGTGAAGACTCAGGGATTTCACCTATTAGCACGATGTTTTTCATCTGCTGCTCTTAAGAAATGTTCTCTTAGGAAAGTGGTTAACATCTTCTTCATAAAATACACTTGTTTATTATTATTTAAAGGGCAGTGTGGAAAAGTAAAAAGAAAGGATCATCATCATGACATCGAGTCCAGAACAAATGGCAAATGGAAAATCTGCGGAGCACTTCTGTTACTAAAACAACGCTACAGGAATGAATATTGCCAGGGAATAAATGCAATGAACAATTTATAAGTTTTTTTTTAATTTATAAGTTTTTAAAAACACATAACTAGCCAATTCTTTGAGACTAAAATAGATCTAGGTTAAGCAACAGCAGTCTGCTAATAAACTCTGCTGATTGTTGTAGTTATATTTTCATCTATTTTAAATAGAATTGAAGGATTATGCATAAAACTACAATGTTTATTTGCTCCAACTTTACTTGTCAAATTTTAGAAAGCCCAAGTCGGGACTGTGAGCGTGGTATCACAGACAAGGACCTCCTTGGCCTCCACCTTCCCTGGAGACCAGCCATATGCCACCAGGAGCATTTTGGGGCTTCCTCCCTCGAGGCTGTGGGACAAACACACCAGGGTGCTTTCATCCCTCCTCGGGGACTTCTCTTAGCTCTCCCTTGGTCCAGTCTTTCCTTGAACTTGTGTGTTGGATATTTGACTCATTTAACATTTATCTTGTTACTTTGTATAAGATATCTAATTTTTCATGTACAAGATCCACCTCTTCCAATTGGAAAAAAATTAAAAGCAAGCATCCTTCCTGTTTCCTTTTTAAAAAATATCCTTATTGCCTAAACCAGTGCTCTACATGTGGCAGTGATAATTACTTGTCAAAACAAGATAATTTAGGGAAAATATGTGAGAATATTTTTAAATGAGTAGATACTGTTATAAAGCTTAAAATCCAGAAAACATTCACTTTTGTATATTGCTGTTGGAATTACACATCTGATTCCATTAATGCCTTCTTTTGTGATTTTTGGCAAGCATTAATCACTTTGACTTATCAAAATATCTCAAAAAAAACTCATAAAAATAAGCTGATGCTTTTAAAAATCTTTTCAATTTTTTTTTAAAGGAAGATATAGATAACTAGGTATTTAGCTAAGATGTTCCTTTATCACATGGTAATGAATTCATCCTAAATCCTCTATTTTAGCTGACATATTTGCATCAAAGAATTTCAAATATATCATCAAGTATGACAAAATAAAATCAAGATGACAAGACAAAAATAGAAAAGGAAGAAAGAGCTCTGATTCCAAATTGGGTTTCTGCTTAATAACTGGAGTTGATGTTAAACAATGGTGTTTAAGCCTAGCTTTAAACACATTATTGGATATAATCTCCAGCACCAATCAATAAGAAATTTTCAGAGGTTGCATTATTTTATAATGTCCTACCTTCTACCCCCTATCCCCTCCTCTCCAAATGATCTACAGAAAAAATTTTTTAAAAAAATCAGTAGGCCCTGAGTGACAAACAGGGCTCTGGGAAGAGTTCACATCTAGGGCCAGCTAGACTGGTGCAGCCCCTGTAAATAAAAAAAGAAACTCATCTTCACTATGTCATAACAAGCAGCACTTCAGGGCAGAGCAGGATTTCAGAAATAGGTCATCTGAGCTAGAGGGAAAGAGTTGAATTTCTCTGCAATTCTTTACTAAACATGAAAGAATTCTATCTGAGAAATAACTAATGCAAGTAACAAAAATAAAAACTGATCCAAGTGTACGGGTCTGAAAAATCCAGATTTAAGTCTGAAAGAAATTGAACAGCAGCTCTAAAAATTCACATACTTTCCGCAATTTTTTTTTTCATTATGCTGCGTGTGCAATCATGGCTCTGCTCTGGAGCACACTGGCTCAGATCAACATGAAACATGTTCCTGTTGCTCTTTTATCCCTGGAAAAATTTCCTTAAGGATTCCTCTTAAGAAATTATAGAGGATATAACTGTGATCTCTCTCTTTCTCTCTTTTTTTTTTATTTTTCATTTTAAAAAGAGCCTGTCTGCAGAGTGGTTTTAAACACTGACACTGACAGGTCATCACACAGCCAGGTCTCACTGCCACCTTCAAGTCCTGCTTCTGCCTGGGGCCACACTGCCTGCATTGGTGTACCCCCCACACTTCCCACCTCCCACACCAGCAAGGTCAGCAGTAACCTAAAATCGCATTGCAGTGTCTCAAGAAAACACCGCCGGGGGAGGGAAGGAGAGTGTAGTCATCACCCACAGCAGATTTTTTTTTTTTTTTTGAGACAGAGTCTCACTCTTTGCCCGGAGTAGAGTGCCGTGACATCAGCCTAGCTCACAGCAACCTCAAACTCCTGGGCTCAAGGGATCCTCCTGCCTCAGCCTCCCGAGTAGCTGGGACTACAGGCATGTGCCACCGTGCCCGGCTAATTTTTTCTATATATATTTTTAGTTGGCCAATTAATTTCTTTCTATTTATAGTAGAGACGGGGTCTTACTCTTGCTCAGGCTGGTCTTGAACTCCTGACCTTGAGCAAACCTCCCGCCTCAGCCTCCCAGAGTGCTAGGATTACAGGCGTGAGCCAACACGCCCGGCCCACAGCAGACTTTTAAGAAACCCTCTTGTCCATAATATGACCCCATAATCACATTGCCTGGGGTGGAATCTCAGCTTTGTCCCTTTCTAGTTATGTGACTGTGAGCAAGTTTCCTAGATGTTCCATGTCTCAGTTTCCTCATCTGTTAAATGTGAGTAAGATCATGACTACTTCTGATGGTCGTTATGAAGATTAAATGAATCAATTTTTGTCTGGCCCTTAGAGCGGTTTCCATAGCATTTGCTGAGTAAATATCACTTATGTTCATTGTCGCCTACACACAACGCAGTTACTTCCAAAGTCCTACCCAAAGGTCTACTCCCTCTTCCTCAAACCACTCTCCCTCATACAGCCTGCAACTGGCTCTCTTCTCTTCCTTTTCTGCTTTTTCTTTTTGCCTTTATTGATTTTTTTCTAGCCAGTAGCTGCCTGACCTTTCTAAAATAAATTATTTTAGCCTCCTCAAGCTTCTCCTGGTTTTGTTTTTTTTCTTTTTATTTTTCCACTTTGCCCATTAAGCCCATTTCCTGAGGAAGGAACAGGGAGAGGGGAAAATTGCAAAAACTTATCCTCTATGATTTTTTTCAAAAATTGCTGTCACAAAAGTTTAGGAATATCTATGATTCTTACTTCTATAAAAGCACTGCTGTGTCTATAACACTTAAGAGTGGAACACGGATGAAAAGAACTCCTGAACGTTTTTAATTAGCTGAAATATTTCGTAAGAAGAGGAGGCAAGTGAAGAGCTTAGATATTTTAGTGAATCTTAAAAATCTTCTTGAATCTTCTGGCCTATGTTGTAGTTCAGATTTTAGTATCCAATGCTGAACGGCTCCATTCAGACAGCTTTCGAGTTGGTACCTACCTATGCCTTTAAAAACCAGTGTCACTAAAAGGTACCAGGATACTTTGTAAATAATCAATAAAGAGTAATTCAATAATCACAGTTCTTTTTAGTTTCCTTGGTAATTAGTTGGAATGGGTGTTGGCTTACTCGATACTATCAGACATAAAGAGAAGACACGGAATTCATTTTGCCTCATTTATGAGGAAAAACAGTGAAGAATATTTCTCTTTCAAAGCTTAAAATTTGTAAGAAGGTAATGAGTAGACTAGTGAGTCCAGGCTGGGCTGGTTACCATCGGGTCCCAGCTGGCTGATCATGTGGCTAAATGGCATCTTCACGCAGCTCTCTTAGTCTTGTCTCTCTTAAAAGCTCTATTAGTTCTGGGTCTCCTTTTAAAAACAAATACCTGCCCTTCATTGAACATTTCCAGTGTGCCAGGAACTCTGCTTAAGCCTTTCACATGCATGAGTGTATTTAATTTTCCCAACAACCCTTTGAGGCAGGTCTTCTTAGTACCTCATTTTGCAGATGAGGAAACCGAGCTCAAAAGGACTAACCAGTCCCACCCTGGGTAGTGGCGGGGACGTCATTATGACGGGATTCAAGCCCAGGGCAAGCAATCTTATTAATTACTCCCAAGAGCCTCACTGCAACTCTCTGTCTCAATTTCAGAAATTTCATGAGAGAGAGAGAGAGAGCAGTTATACGTGTACTCAAAAGCAAACAATGCCCTGAGTTTGTTTACAAAGATACAAATTTAAAGACAATTCTGGAAGTCAAATACTTCATCTTGTTAGTGGCCTTGGCTCTGGGTCAGCCAAATTACTGTTTTATATTACAGCAGCCACATTGACAGTACGTTTATTCTGACTGTTTCTCCTCATTCTTTTCTCTGAAAAAGTAATTCTCAGAGTTAATAATTTTGAACTGGGCACTGCAAATCTGAGAGAAAAGGGAGTGATGGGGAGAGGACAGGGAGTGGGCAGGGTTGGTCCGATGTTTCAAAAGCTGTGTTTTGGAAACCCTCTCTAGAGCAAAGTTACAGGCAAGTATCCCTTATCCAAAAATGCTTGGGACCAGAAGTGTTTTGAATTTCAGAATTTTTTGGATTTTGGAATATTTGCATTATATCAGTTGAGCATCCCTAATAGGAAAATCTGAAATCTGAAATGTTCCAATGAGCATATCCTTTAAGTGTCATTGAACTCAAAAAGTTTCAGATTTTGGAGCATTTAGGATTTTAGATTTTCGGATTACAGATACTCAACCAGTACTAATTCTCCAGCGAAGTTAATGAAAGTTTGTTTTTTGTTTGTTTGTTTGAGACAGGGTAGAGTGCAATGGTGTCACCATAGCTCACAGTAACCTCAAACTCCTGGGCTCAAGCGATCCTCCTGCCTCAGCCTCCCGAGTAGCTGGGACTACAGATGTGTGCGCCACCAAGCATGGCTAATTTTTCTACTTTTAGTAGAGATGGGGTCTTGCTCTTGCTCAGGTTGGTCTCGCACTCCTGAGGTCGAGTGATCCTCCCACTTCAGCCTCCCAGAGTGCTAGGATTATGGGTGTGAGCCACTGTCCCCGGCCTACTGAAGGTTTTTTAATCTCATGAAATGTTTGGTGTGAGTAAACATTTTTGGAAACCAGTGAAGAAACCAAAGTTCATATCAAATCATCACAGGGTAAAACAGAGACCATCAGGAGAGGGTATGGGAGTAAGAGAGAGGGACACGAGGAAGCTCAGGGCCCCAGCAGAAATCTTAGGGAAAGATCTGGACCATCTGGGGACCTGTGGCTAAAATCAGATCTGTAAGCAAACAGCAGGCTTTTGGCTGAGAGTGGGGTTATACATTCATGTAATGAAATTTAAATCATCCTCTACTACTAGAATGACTAGAATAAAAAGACTGAAGTGCTATTGTTACCAAGGATGTAAAGTAACTGGAACTCTCCTACATTGCTGGTAAGAATGAAATATGATACAGCCACTTTGGAAGAGAGTTTGGAAGTTTCTTATAAGATTAAACATATACCTACCATATGACTTAGCAATTGTTCTCCTACATATTTACCCAAGAGATATGAAAACATAGGGCCACACTAAGACCTGTATGCAAACACTGACAACAGCTTTTGTCACAATAGACACAAACTGGAAGCAACTCAAATGTCTATCAACCGGTAAATGCACAAACTGTAGTGTATCCTTACCATGAAAGAAATCACTCAGCGATAAAAAGGAACAAACTACCCGTACGTGCAAGGGCGGGGTATATCTCACAAGCATTGTGCTAAGTGAAAGAAGCTAGATACAAGAGACCACACCCTGTATAATTCCATTTATATGACATTTTAGAAAAAGCAAAACAACAGTGACAAAAAGCATATCAGTGACTGTCAGGGGCCAGAGGTTGGGGGGGGGATCAACTACAAAGGGGTGCAGGGTAGTATCTGAGATGACAGAAACATTCTATATCTTGACTGCAGTGGTGGGTACATGACTATATACATTTGTCAAAATTCATCAAACTGTGCCCTTAAACTGATCGAATTCACTTCTTCCTAGTGATTTTGTTGCCTTCTCCTAGGTTCCCCGAGTCCCTACTGCTGGAGAGATTGTGGATGGCTATCTAGAAAGAGAAGTTTAATCAGAGCATGATTTGGGCTGAATTCCTTTGCCAATACAAAGTTATTTTTTAGGCCATGATTTTAAAGTATACATTGTAACTAAAAGCTGAACATTGTCTTCTCAAGTGCAGAGAATCATAATCATAGTCCTTGGTTTATAACTAGGCCTGCCAGATAAAATTTGAGTCGAATTGAGTTCAGCTAAACAGAAAACAATTTTTTAGTGTAACGATGTCCGAAATATTACAAGGGCCACACTTTTTAATCTGCTGTATCTGGCAACCCTATTAATAACACTATAGTCATCAGTCCACACATGGCCTTTTCAATTTTATTTATTCATTCACATACTTAGGTGATTAAACTAATCAATTAATCTCATGTCATAGCTGCAAGCATTTTAGTAACTATCGCTGGAACTACCATCTTAAGAAACCATGTGGCAAATCTAAGGCACTGGGAATGACCACTGAGGAGTGACTGACTTAGGACCTTGTTAATCAAACTGTGATCTGCAGGCCCAGGGCATCATCAGCTTGGTCCTTGTTAGAAAGATAAGAATCTCAAGGTTCCACCTAGACCTACTATTAAATTCAGAATCTGCATTTCAACAAGACCTCAAGGTGATTTAGGAATCACCCATGCACGATAAAGTTTCAGAAGCGCTGATTTAGAAAGCTTTGTTTTAGGAAAAATCCCCAGGGAAGTGATATGCAGGATGGACTGAAGGGAAATTGACTGCAAGTATAGAAACTCCTTACCAGAACATTCAGGAAGCTTAGGCACCACTTCAAGATCTGAATTACAGTGCAGGCAACAGGAATGAAAAGAAAGGAATTGAAGTGAAAAACATTCTAATGGAAAAAATCAACGGGACTTGGTGACAGATTGGACAGAGGGAAAGGAAAGATGTCCAAATTTAAATATAAATCAGGTAGAAGCAGCAGGTACCTCTAATATGACTGGCAGTGGTTCTCCACCTTGGCCATGCATTCTAATCACTTGGGAGCTTTAGCAAATACTGACACCGGGGTCTCCGGCCCAGAGATTCTGATTAAAAAGGGGAAGCCTGGGCATAGGAGTTTTAAAACGTTATATTCAGATAGCTGGTAGAACATTAGTTCTGGGTGTGTCTCTGAGGGTGCTTCCGGAAGACAGTGGCATTTGAATAAGTAAAAAGGATCCTCTCTCCCCAACGTGGGTGGCACCATCCATTCCGGGGAAGGCCTGGGACGAACAAAAAGGCAGCAGAAGAGGGAAGAGGGAATTCGCTCTCTCTTCAGAAGCTGGGACATCCATTCTCTTCTTCCCTTGACATCAGAACTCCAGTTCCTTAGGCCTGTGGACGCTGAGCCTCGTACAGTGGCGCCCTAGGGTTCAGGATGAGTGACACCACAGGCTGCCCTGGATCTCCAGCCTGAAGCCGGCGCATCAGCATCACGGCACTTGCTGGCCCCCATACCTGCATGAGCCAACTCCCACGATACCCCGATTTATCTGTGTACAGCCTGCCGATTCTGTGCTCAGAGAACGCTGACCAATGCAACTGGCAGTCTTCTAGAATCTTCCAGTTAGTTGTAATGTGCGGTCAGGATTGAAAATGGCCAACTGAAATTTTCAGTTTGATTGATAATTTATGAACTATGTTTTTGAAATGAGTGTAAAATGAAGAGGGAACTCAGTGCTAACAGAAGCCGATCTTGTAGTTAGGTGAAATATAAACCAACGTACTTTCGTTTGCTGGTTATAATTTCACATCAAAATTTACACAATTAGAATTAGCTACAATTTCCAATTTTTCAAAACCTCAATCTGAAGCCAAAGAAATCAGCTGACGACTACTGCAATGGATGACATTTGTAAAATGAGTATTACTCATACACTTAAACTGTAACATCAAGTCAACTGATTCCAATCACAGCCATAATTACATATCTTAAGATAGAAAATGGCTTCAGGGGAAGAGGGGAGGAAGGAAATGACATGTATAAAATTTATTTCTAAGTCAAAGGTCATAGTAAACTCTTTATCAGGATTCAACCTTGTAACTAAAGTGTAAATAAAAAATATCAAGCAGAACATTTAAGTACTTACTACTTTATAGCTAACTTGTCACTATAACAATATTTCATATATGTGTAAAGTGTAAAAAAAAATGTCAAAAGGAAAAATATTTCCAAATGATCTTTTATAAAATGGAAAATCGGCTTACCTCTTCCCTGTGATTCTTAATTGGCATACAAAGAATACTTTGTGTCTTATAGCCTGTAATTTGATCAACTTCTGCATTGAACCGAGGATCCTAGTAAGGAAAAAGAAATTCAATTTAATAACTGACCTGCTCAAAGATTGATTTGATTTTTTTTGATTTATTAGATTAGAAAAATCTAACCTTCGACTTACCTTGGCACTCTAACAATTTTATCATTGTGAAAGGCATCAAGTCATGTAAGTATCTATTAACTTTGACAATGATAAATTTCAGGGTTTGGTTTTAGCAGCTAGAGTTCATGAGGAAAAAAAACACAGACTTGAACAAATGTTCATAAGTAAAGTAAATTTAAAATATTAACCATTTTAGACATCCATACTTAAATCAGGAAAAAGTGGCATCTCTCTCCACCTGTGTAATACAACGTGTCTCTCTCTTGCCACCTGACTCTACTGTGCAATCCAGAGAAAAGGATCTCTGCTCTAAAACCTTTTTTAAAGACCACCCACCCCCCAAAACAATCTCTACCATAAATGACTTTACTTCCTTTATAATGGTTGTTTTTACATTTCCTCGATATTCTGTCCTTCTATCTCAAGTGTCAATAAAAATGTAATTTTTTTGTATATATAAAAAAGATGCATGGACTGAGTCAGATTATAAGCAACTCCTTAATCTTTTGACTCCCTCCTTTTACATGGCACATCATACACATCCAATAATCACAAAGGACTTTTGAGAGGTGTAAAAGCTCTAAATATGGATTAAGTAAAGGTAAAGTTTAATTTTTCATTAAACTTTAGATTAAGAAGATCTAAACTTAGGCTGTAAACTCTAAGAGGGCTTTTTTGGGGGGTGGGGGCAGGGTTCATTACTGTATTCCCAATACCTAGCATAGGAACTCAAAAGCATTTGTTAAATAAATGAAGGAATTCACTAACAAATCATTCCAAGTATTAAACAGGTGATCATTTTTAACTTTTTATAATAAGTTTAAGGCAAATCCTGCCCATAAGAAAGAAACCATAGTAGAGGAAATCAGCAGATGCAACTATAGGAGGTAGATTAGAATGGGAACAAACATTCCAGAACATAAACATCTGAATAAGTGTTGTTCCCTTTGAAGCAATATCCTTGGGAAGTGACATGCTCACTCTGATAATAGCATTGCTGCTCCAAAATAGTCTGCTTTTGGAATTCCCTTCAGAGAATATGGAATATCCATACTGGAAAAGCTCAGTTTTTGAAGGTCATTTCTGTTTTTTAATAAATTAGTCACAGTCAGGCTGTGAACGAAGTAGGGTGATTACACTAGATTCCATAAATTGGGGTCAGAAATGAGGTCAATTTTCTCCTGAGAAGGCCAGACTTGGCTTTAAAGGCAAATTCAAAAGAAAAGTTATAAAATGGTAGAAAATCAGCATGAATATTTTATATCATAAACACTAGTGCATTTTTGACTTTTCTGCAAACATATTCAAAGTTATATTAATTGAGACTTGGGGAAAACCTCAGCTGAACGTTTCTAATAAAACAGTTCTTATTTTAGCTTTAGATATTGCAAGCTATCTAAAGAAAGCAGAAAGGAAAATGATATTGATATATTAAAGAAGTGAAAAATTGACATAGTAAATTTTTAAATTTTACAAACAATCAAAATGTAAAAAATAAAAATACATCTTCAGCAGTTATTTTGTTGACAAATATTTGAATTACAAGATAATTTATAGAGAAGAGGATTTAACACAACCATCTCATCAAAGCAGTGGAGTTTGACAGATGGAATTAGTAGGACTTTCACAGCTTTTCAACAGCAGTCCTGGATTTCACTCTTCATCGAAGTGGGTGGGAATAATATATCCTTCAAATTTCATTTCAAGTGAAGTTCTAAACTCCTGGCATCTCAAAGAGTTTTCCTTTATTGCTGTAGTCAGTGAATAGACAATACACACAGAGGACTTCTAACCCCTCTAGGTCCAGGTAACACCAAAGGAGAAAATGGAACACCACTACTAGTGATTATCCTTTCCCTGTTCATGAGAACAAGACAGTATGAAAACACACAAGCCCTGGATATCCACTTGCCATAACAAAGTGTCCAAAGTGTCTGGTACCAGACTTGCCCTCCTGCTGAAGACAACTATGAGACTAGACAAAATATGAGACAAGAAAGCCACAGACAGGACGGAGGGGAAAGACACCCGTGAGCCATGCAATACTCCGGCCTTCTGCCTGGGAGCATTTCCTGCTTTGGAGAAGGCAAGTACCGCTGAAGCGGAGTAACAGTTCCAAACAAAACTGGAAGGAGCTCCAAACTTCTGAAGTGGCTGGCATTTGTCAAGCAAAGTAGAGAGGCTGTCCCGGGGGTTTGGGGGGAAGATGGTAGGGGAGGGGTGGCAGAAGACTGAGTGGCTATTCACCTTGGACATGTGTAGTGCAAAATTCTGAGGACTAGCAAAAATGACCTGCTGAAGGTTGGAAACTGGTGATACCAGTGTTGGAGAAGGGTTTGGAGACAACCATGTTCCAGCCCAGCCAGAGTAGAGAATTCACTATGCAGCTCAGGCATTTGAGACAGGGAAAGGTCATTCCTTAGGAGTAAGGACTATACTTATCATTGAGGGGTATGGCTAATAAGACTGAAATCAAAACTAGAATAGATGCACTCTAACAAATAATAAGACCAAGCCTGACAGGATCAAAAGGATTTGTCCGTGAGTTTACTGTCTGCAAGAATAAATCTCGTCCCTATTTTAAAGGGAGAGGATATAATCCAAATGCTCAGCAGTGAAACGTACAATGTCCAACATACAACCAAAAATTACTCTACATGTGAAGAAACAGGAAAATGCAACCCGTAGTGAAAAGAAAAAGTACTCAATAAAAAAATAACCCCAAGATGATTCAGATGTTGGGATTAACAGGCAAGAACTTTAATGCAGCTATGTGAAATGCATTTGAGGACTTAAAGGAAAACATAGTAATAATGAACAGATGGGAATCTCCGCAAAGAAAGGCAAAACTATTATAACAGCCAAATGGAAATTCTAGAACAGAAAAGTACAATATGTAAAATGCAAACTTCATTGATGGGGTTAACAGCAGATTGGAAACAGCAAAAGAAAGGGTCAGTGAATTTGAAGATAGATCAACAGAAAGTATCCATTCAGGAGGACTAAGAGGACAAAAACTATAAAAAGTTAGCAGAGTCTTGGTGTTTTCTAGGACAAAGAGAATGGAGCCAAAAATACTTAAAGATATATGACCAAAAATTTCCCAAAGTTGACGCAAACCTTAACCATATACAGGAAATAATATATAAGTTTAAGCATATAAGCTGAAAATGATACAAAAGGTGGCTGTCCTCTCCTGAGAAAAATGAAGACCAGAAAAAAATGAGAAAACTCTTTTAAAATGTTGAAAAAAAAATAACTGTCAACTGAGAATTGTCTAGCCAGTGAAAATATCCTTCAAGAATATAGGAAAAATAAAGGCATTTTCAGATAAATTGAAACAGAGAGTATCTGTCATCACTATATGTACTAAAGGAAACATACTAAAATCCAGAGTAAAAAGCTAGGAAGTCGGCTTGATCATATGAATAAATACATAAAGAATAAGGAAGCCTGGCTCTTCATTTCTGGAAAAGGAAATATCTGATAGAGATAAGAGGAAGAAAAATAATACACCTTGAGGTGTTCGACTGAAATTGGAAGTATCAGTATTAATCACTGTTTTTTAATATACTAAGTAGATATGGAAATAAATAAAATATAGGTGTGTATATATTTATATATTTTTTCCCCAGCTCTGTCTACTTATACACCAGCAGCAATGAGCACATCTAGTGCCTCTATGTTGTTTTCTAAATACCGTTTCCTCCACTAAAAGAAACCAGGAATCCTTGGGAAAAAGAATTATTCTAGGGCTAGGGCAGGAAAAGTAAAAGATAAGCCTCAAACATTTTGATAGGCCAGAAAGAGAGAAAACACCCCAAAATAATGTGGGTATACCAAAAAGACACAGCAGGAGTCAGCAAATTTGATATAAAGATAATGAGAGATCATAATTCACTAAATAAAATAAAAATCCATGAGTCTCTGCTGATATAAATAAATGAATGAATAAATAAAGGAGAAATCAAACTCTTCCTAACATTAGAATGTCATCTAATACTAATAAACATAGAAGGTACGATGGAGGTAGAAAATCACTGGGCACTAACACTAGTAAGTATAGGTTGCTGAGGAACAGAATATTTACAGTCTCACAGTGTCTCCCCATACAATACTTACTCATTATCATGGAGAAAATTGTACCTTTACATTGGAGAAACCTGGTGGATACCATGTTAACCAAGTTATCAAATTTAACATCATCAATACTGGGGAAAACTTACACAAAGTGCCTCCTGGTAAGATACACTAAAAATGTCAGTGGTATAATAAAAAATGCTTTCGGTCTTTGTCCCCAGTTCTTGGTACAGACCTCCTAAAACCCATGCGATTTCTTGAGTGAGGGGAGTGTGTTTTGATTATGAATATAACAAGTCCCTTTCATAACGAGATGATGACTGGGGGTCCGGGTCGGGGTGGAGAGCCCTAGAAGGACGGGAGCTGGGCTCATCACCCAGCCATGTGATTAGAGGGTTAGAACCTTCAGTCCCACCCTCAACCTCTGGGGAGGGGAGAGAGGCTGCAGATGGAATTCAATCACTAACAGCCCGTGGTTTAGTTAATCACACCTACATAATGAAACCTCAATAAAAAACTCAGAACAGTGAGGTCTGGGAGAGCTTCTGGGTTGGTGACCGCATGATGTGCTGGGACGGTCGCATGCTGGAGAAGGCATGGAAGCTGCGTGTCCCCACCCCCATAGCCTGCCCCATGCCACTTCCATTTAGCTCTTCCTGAGTTGCAACCTTTATAATGAAACTGTAATTGTAAGTTATAGTGCTGTCCTGAACTCTGTGAGTAGTTCTATCAAATTCCTGCCCCCGAGGGGGAGTCACCAAAACCCACGAATTAGCAGGTGGCCTGAGAATCCTGTTTGTGGCTGGCATCCGAAGCAGGGGGCAGTCTTGTGGGACGGGGCCCTTAACAGGTAGGGTCTGTGCTACCTCCAGGACGTTAGTGTCAGAAGTGAATCGGAATGTAGGACGCACCACTCGTGTCAGAGAACTGAAGAATTGGTGGTTGTTTGGAAAACCAAACAAGGCCTCAACATCAACATCTGTGAGATTCGTGTCAAAAGGGCCTAGCTTGAATCTATGCGTGAAGGACATTCTACAGATAACTGGCCTACACCCTTTAAAAATGTCTAAACCAAGAAAGATAAAGAAATGCTGAGAAACTGTTCCAGACTGAAAAGAAACCAAAGAGACACAACAACTATATGCAACATAAGATCTTGAATTAGATTCTGGTTTGGGGTGAAAAAAAAAACACTATAAAGGTTGTTAATGGGATAATTGATGAAATTTTGACTATAGACTGTTAAATAACAGTATTGTATCAGATAACAGTATTCTATCAATGTAAAATTTCCTGATTTTGATAATTAGATTACAGTTGTGTAAGAGAATATTCTTATTAAAAATATATATTGAAATATTTAGCAAAAAAATGTCTCCAACTTATTAAGAGGTTCAGAAAAAATAAAAAGCATATATTACTGCCTTGGAGAAAGACAGAGAGAAAGAGAGGAAATGATAAAGCAGATGAGGCAACAGACGAACCGGAGAATCTGGGTAAAGGGTCTGTGGAAGCTCCTTATACTGGTCTTGCAACTTTTCTGTGAGTTTGGAATTCTATCAAGATAAAAGTAACGGAAAACAAAAAAAAGGAAACACCACAGTGGACTTGCCAAATTATAAGGCCAGCTTCCTTCCACAGAGTGGGATTTTTAAGAGAATGCCTAAAAGTGATTAGAACACAGAACAAGCAGACAGAGCAGTTCCCAAACTGTGTTCCCTGGCACAATGATACCGTAAGAGATTAGTTAAGTGGATTTATCTCAATTAAAACAGTTGCAAGTGTTCTTTTTCCCGTCTCAAATTCACTCTGGAAATAACTGTATGCGTCAGAAAGTCATGTGACAGAGTTCATATTTCTTTAGGAAAATGTCTTGGTAAACAATTGAAGTGAAAAGTGAGAACTGTCGGTGAGAGAAGGTGAAAATGTGCTTCTTTGGAGAAGGCAGGAAAGGAAGGGATGAAGTGGGGGCGGGAGGAGCAGCAGCTCCACAGTGAAGGGCCACAAAAGGAGCCACGGGATCCTGCCCTAAGACCCTCCAAGTTTTTCCTTTAGACATCACGAGACTCAAGGAGTGGCTGTCCTGTGGAAAGAGGAGAGTCTAAGCTTTGCACTCCAGGTGACTTGGGCGAAAGAGGGTGTTTTGACAACGTGAATCCTTAAAACACAGAAAATCTCGGGAGGCTCAAGACTTCCCTAGGACATGGAATGGGGGTTCTGGGCAAATCCGGCACAGGTATCGGACGACACCTACTTTCCATATATAAGGAGAACACCAAACACATTTATATAGTTGTTCTCATTATATCTTATTATTAAGGTAATACCTTCTTATTATAAGGGTTAATATTTTATCTTCTTACTAATAAATGTGTTAATATCTTTATTAATACTGTTTAATATTATTAATTTATTATTTAATAATCTTTATTATCAATACTGTTCCAATATTATTAAACATTCAAGGAAGTTGCATGGGGCTGACACAGGAGACAATGTGTGAACATCAGTGTGCAGGCTGCATTTACCCGCTAACCCTTTCATTACGATTCGTGGTCTAATGGACAACCACTGGTCTAAGTTATGGAGCTTGTCTTATATTTTAAATGGATGGATGTGTTATTTTATTAGTAATATAATAATTGAGTTTTCAAATTTATATCATTTTCTGTGACAAAGTTTTTAAAAGTCAATCGAATATTGATAACTTCTTACAATTAATTTATCTTGTAAGACTTTTTTTATTCTTAGCATCTATCTGAGTATTATTACCCTTCACAGCTACCTCTTGGTTTCCCACAGTGACAATACAACCTTTAGTGTTCGGTGGTCAAATAAGCTTAAGAAATACTGCCGTAGAGTGTCATGTTTACAGATGCACATTTAAAGAGGTGGGACTCAGAAAACTTAGAATGTATTTCCATATCCTGACTCCTTTCAAAAAAGGTTATGAGACACCACTATTA
This sequence comes from Cheirogaleus medius, assembly GCA_008086735.1. Classification (NCBI taxonomy): domain Eukaryota; kingdom Metazoa; phylum Chordata; class Mammalia; order Primates; family Cheirogaleidae; genus Cheirogaleus; species Cheirogaleus medius. The sequence goes on from VBSM01002912.1 coordinate 8,162,462, forward strand.
TGATTATTCAAACTATGGGTGGGGCTTAGTAATGCATTATCCATCAGCCAACTGACTTCAACTGCTAAAACCAACGTAAATTAGATCACAGATCAAACCCCAGACATTCTAATGAAATTCTTGGGACACGAGCAACTCCTGCCAGGCCGCTGTAACACAGACCAAGGGTTGGCGGGGTGAAGCAGCAACAGGCTAAGGGGCTGCACCCTGGGAGCAGGGCAGACTGAGGACACTGTGGCTGTTTTAGACAGCAGCACAAGAATTAAATCATTATCAGCTGCAAAACAAAAAATACATTGTCAAAACTTTAAAGATGGTGAGCAGATTAAATACAATGTATGCGGGTGAAGAATTCTCAGGATTTAGGGCCATGCAGACAAATGAAGGCTTTCTCAGCAAAGCTGAAGAATATTTATGGTGCTGCTGTACTTGGGACTATAGTGCCATTGAACAGTGGAAACTCAGCTGTCACCTAAGACAGGAAGGGAATTCTGCAAATTTGGCAGCGGTCCTTCAGCTGTGTCCTTAATATCCCTCTTGGAATCTGCAACAGTGTGAAGTTACTACAGAGCTCAAGGAGGTCCCAGAGATGGCTCTATGAAGACCGGTAAATCTTCCACAGAAAATCAAAATTGAATAATACATTGCTTATATAGAATGGCTTCTGAAAAAATATCTTCGGATTTAACCTCACTGAACTATCACATCCCAAATGCCAGCCCTCAGTATTCCTTGGCAGTACCGTATCCTTCCCTCACCCAACTTCAAAGCCTGATGCATCCTTAACTCCTCTTTTCCCCTCACTTCCATCTCCTATAGCTGCCAAGTTCAGCAGACTCTACTTCATCATCCGAAATCCACTCCCTATTTTTTTTGTTTTTCAGAGACAGTCTTGCTCTGTTGCTCAGGCTGGAATGCAGTGGCATCATCATAGCTCACTGCAACCTCCAACTCCTGAGGCTCAATCGATCCTCCTGCCTCAGCCTCCAGAGTAGCTGGGACTAGATGTGTACACCACCACGCCCAGGTAATTTTTTACTCTTTGCAGAGACAGAGTCTCACTATGTTGCTCAGGCTGGTCTTGAACTCCTGGGCTTAAGCCATCCTCCTACCTTGGCTTCCCAAAGTGCTGGGATTACAAGCGTGAGCCACCACACCTAGCCTATTCCCTCCTTTTGATCTTTAAGGCCAGTGTCCTTGCTCAGATCCTCACTTCTTCATACTTAGACTATTAAAATAATCTTCCATCGTCCCAGATTCTAGTGTTTTTCCCTCTAATTCTCTTTATGACTGCTGTAAAATTCATCTTTCTAAAGCACAGTTTAAATCATACTGGTCCCCCTTTCAAAAACATCTTCAATGACTCCTCATGGCTCTGAACCAAATATATATTCTTCAGCCTGGTATTCAAGACCTCAGTAATTTCTCAGGCTTACTCCCACAGTTCCTCAATGTCTATCCACTTACCCACACATTTCCATGGTCCAACGTCCCTGTCTCTTCTTCAAATTTCTCTCTACCTCTGGATCTAACCATGCACAAATCTCAGTGTATTCAAATATTATGTATTTCCAGGGTCCATATCAAGCATTACCTCCTCAAAGAAATCTTCCTCCATCTTTCCAACCACATATCTTACCTATCCTGCTTCTCTGAATCCTGCATTTCCTTGGCATCTATAATTATCTGCTTTCTATTTACCTATCACATCTGCTATTATTTTTATTCAACCAATATTTACTAAGACCTGGCTCTATGCCAAACACTGTACTAGGCACCAGGTATACAGGGGTGATAAAATAGCCATGACCCTCCAAATTACACAAAGCTAGCCAGAATCTTCATAAAGTACCACACAGCAAGCAGGCAGTGATGGTTCTGTCAAAGTGCTATGAAGTACCTCAGCCATAGAGTCCCTTCCCACCTCTCACGGTCCCTTGCTCTCACGTCCCTGCTCACCTCATACGCATCTTTGATGTTCAGGGGCTCCCCAAGTGCTGCCACATGTCCCACGATGCCTTTGTTCCATTCTAGGCGGATACAGTTATTGGACGCTTCTTCCAGTGTTGAACCTTCAGCAACATCGAAGAGGCGGCTGATGAGAAACTTGTCGTTGGAGCTGTCCTCGCAGACAAGGAACAGGGAATAGCGGTCGGCGGAGATGAGTCCATGGATGTGCAAGAAGATTTTGTGACATAAGGCGGTGACATCCAAATGACTAGAAATATCTTTCACTAGTTCCAAGAGTCTTGAGCACTGGTCTCCTTCATCGTTATCAAACCGTGGGGAGGTTAGAGGCATCTGTTCCTTCTTCTCTGAGTCAGAGAGGAAGCTCACAGTTCCTTCAGAATCCTTGACAACAATGGGTCTAAGAGGCCGGTCAAATTCCGAGGCAGAGATTTTCCTGGCTGGTGTTCCAGGGGCACTGTTATCTGCACGAGGACTCTGCTGCAAGGGACAAGAGCAAGACTCCGTGTGGCCTCTGATGCCTTCCTTACACACAGGGATGTTGTGGACTCTCTCAGCAAACCATGCATTGACCATTTCTCTGCAGAAGGGAACATGCAGACACGTTAGATATTTAAGGAAAGCTGCTAAAAATCCTCTCACAGTAAACTGATTAGATAATAGTTTGCTTTGTCATAGAAAATAAAAACAAGATGGTTTATTTGATACAATTTTATTTTGAAAAACTATAAAGAACAATTGCTTCAACGATCATCTTAATAAAGTCTGACTTCTACGTATATAATTCATTTGATTTGCAACATGCCAAAGCATCAAGTCTGCTTCTCTCAAAATTAGTTTATATTAAAAAGTAAAAGACACTAAATTTAACAATCCAAAGAAAACATAAATATGGAAGCTAATCTGACGTTTTAAACATACCACTTGTTCTAAAGTTAAATATTTGAAAACTAAAAACAAATATTTATCTAAATTTGGCTTGCTAGTATGCATAATTTTATACAGTTCTATCTATATTGCAAAGATAGATAAGATTTAGATGAAAAAATAGAAAAATTTAATCTAGTATGTAGAAAGATTATAAACTTCTGTATATATTATCCCAATAATGCTTATTCAATAATGATCAAAATTATCTTTTTCTAGATTATCCACTCCTTGTATAAAGGAGGAAAATTAAAAAGCAGGTATTATCTAAGTTAAAAAATGCAGTCCAAAAGAAACTGAAGTTATTTATATTTTTAATGTACCTTGCTCCTCTGAAAGAAACCTGTTTGAGCTAATGTCTTCACAGTGGGTGATTTTTTTTAAATAAACATCCCAGATCATACACAACCCAAATGAGTATTATTCAGTTCAAATAATTTCCCTTAGAAAGCTATAATCTTATACCAATGAATGGTGCCATTACTTTACACATTTTTGGAACTTTTTTTTTTGAGACGAACTTCTGAGACAATTTATAATTCATACAAGAACACTAGTTTTATCTAAAAATCAGATCTTGTTTTTCACTAAGTCCTCCTCTCAAAATGAACAAATAAAACAAAAAACAAAAGCCTAGGGTAACAGCTAACTTAATTATCCATCTTCTGATAAGACTTGACTTTGTCCAAAACTCAAATTTATTGTCAAAAGAAAAAACGTGACAGCACTGAGCATATTTTTTAAAATTTGCCTATAATATGAGCAATGCAATCTCCAGTCTACAATGCCATAATCGATTGTTTATACCAAACTAGCCACCAAGATAAAAAATTTTGACAATGTACTACTTTGGAGAGAGTGTAGAGATATAGTCACTCTCCAATCTTTTTGGCTGTAGTGAAAATTGATATCACTTCTTTGGAGGGCAAGTAAGCAATAGCTAACAAATTTTAAAATGCATCTATCCTTTGTTCCAGAGATTTTACGCATTTGGCAAAGGAAATACAAAGGTATTTATTGTAGTATTATTTACGATAGCAAAGGTAAGAAGCAATCTACTACCACCAACAGAAAGCTGACTAAATACATCATGGCATGTTTATACAATGGAACACTAAGGAGACATTAAAATGGTTATATGTACTGATCTGAATAATCTCCACAATTTATTAAGTGAAAAAAGAAGATCCAAAGAGTTTGAAAAGAAGACAGATGCCTTATTTCTGAGTTTTTACTAAGTCTTTCATTTATGGGATGTTCTCCTAATTATTTTATTTTGAACAATGATGTTACTTGTTAAATATATATTACAGGTATCAGTCTAGAATGGAATGGGTCAAAATAAAAAGGTAAATATCACCTCCCTCATAATTTCATGCATTGGATGCAGTTATAAAAATCTTTTAAAGATCTCTTTAAAAGGCAACGGTCAGAGGATATAAAATTTCAGTTAGAATAAATAAATTCAAGAGATTCATTGTACAATACGGTGACTATAGTTAATAATAATGTATTATATACTTGAAAATAGCTAATGAGTAGATTTTAACTGCTCTCACCACAAAAAAACTGGTATGTATGTAAGGTATTGTATATGTTAATTAGCTTGATTTAGCCAATCCACAGTGTATACAATGATATCAAAACATCATGTTGTACACCATAAATTTATAAAATTTTTTCAATTAAAAATTAAATTTTAAAAAATCCATACATAATTTTAAAAAAACTCACTGGTCTTATGAATTAACTGACTTTATAATAAAGAGGTATTATAAATTTAAACTAAGAAGAACAAAAGCAATGTAGTAGATAGGTATTTTGTACAGATCACCAGCACATATGCCTACACAGATTATTCATTCATTTATTGGTTTGTTTATTTTTGAGACAGGGTAAACTCTGTTGTCTAGGCTGAAGTGCAGTGGCTCGATCACAGCTTGCTGTGGCCTTGGACTCCTGGGCTCAAGTAATCCTCCTGCCTTAGCCTCCCAAGTAACCAGAACTAAAGGCAAAAGCCACCATACTCAAGTTATTTTTTTCTTTAAATTTTTTGCAGAGACTGGGTCTCACTATGTTGCCCAGGCTGGTCTTGAACTCTTGGCCTTATACAATCCTCTTCCTCGGCCTTCCAAAGTGCTGGGATTACAGCTGTGAGCTATTGCGCCTGGCTTACTACATAGGTTTTTTTAAAAATGTAAAAACTGTCCTAATGTTTTATAGATGCATGTTGTGGCTTAGGACAAAATTTCCAATGAGGACAACATACATTGATTAAAGTAATTCCGTATCTCAAAAACTTAGAAATGAAGGTGACATACTCCAGGAAATGCTTACGTAACCTCCAAAATTGCATTAGTAGTGCCGAAGACACTGACGTTAAAAATGCATGTGAAGCTGTCAAAAACTTACAGGAAGGTTTTGAATAAAGTTGTTTTGTGAAATGTAAGATAGGAAAAAAGCAGTATGTCTAAATTAACATATCTGATGTGATTTTTAAAATGTACATGTAACTAAATTGTTAAATTAATACAAAAATAGGCATTTTAAGTATTTCAGCTATATACCTAAAACTTAGCCCCAATATATTTCTTATCTTCTCAATGGAAAATGGATATCTCCTTTTATATTTTTTAATCAAAAACTGCCTACTTGGCAACTCCATGTGGATCTCTAAATTGACAAGTTAAAGTGCTGAAAACAGAATTCCTAACACCCTACCCATCCATCACCTTGTCCCAATCTCACTCCCTGCCAGTTTTCCTCATATCAATAAATAGTAACATCACCAGTTACTCAAACCAAACATCTAGGAATTACTCCAAATTTCTGTTTCCTTCCACTCTCACATTCGGCTGAGCAGCCAAGTAGTGTCAACTTCACTTCAAAATCCTACATCCCCATCTGTTCATTTCCATCTCCGTTACTACCACCCTGGTCCAAACCCTGCCATCTCTCACGTGGACTAGGGCCACAGCCCCCTAACTGGTCTCTCTGATCTTATACTTGCCCCCTTGCAATCCATTCCCCACACAGCAGGCACAGTAATCTTTTAACAAAGTAAATCTTAACATCTTAACTACTCTACTCAGTGACCGAGAATAAACCTAAACTCTTGTAGCCCTACCACACAAGGTCCTCTCTCTCCCCCATGCTGTCCCCCCTGCCAAGTTCTAACTGACCCCTCCCCCCACCTGAGCTGGCCGATCAGTTTCCACGTCCCCTGCTGGACAGGCCTTCCCTGATCACTCCACCTAAAGTGGCCCTGACACATCATGTTCTCACCCTATACTATCTGGATTATCACTATCTGCTATATTCTTGTTTATCAATCTGTTGGTATAGTATATATCTCCCTCTGACTAGATGTAAATTTCCTGGGAGTTACTTGTCTTTCTTGTTTGCTGACGCATCTCATGAACTTAGATGGATGCCTATCGCATGCAGTGGCAGGTCCTTAACAAATATTTCTTGAATGAAGTAAATGAATGAATAAGCAAAAGCACCTAAAGCATCAAAAGGGACAACAGTCTTTTGAATATCTAAACACAGGTATATTTGTTACAGAAAATCAACATTGCGTTTTAGCTATTAATGTTCATCCTCCCTTGGAGGTAAGCCTCATAACCGACTATGGCTAATTTATTCCCGTATGCCCTGCAGTGCCTAGTACAGCATATGTCACAGGCAGAGTCAGTAATTAAACATTTTTTGTTATGTATTTTAGATTGCTGTATTTGTCTCATAAATGTTTTATTTCCAAGTATTTTCTTGGAGAGATTAGCTCAGTATCAAAAGACATAGGAAAAGCAGATGCAGTATATTCAGTCATTCAATAAACAATTTGTATTAACCAACAGTAGTGGAGAAGGGAATTCTCCTGACCACATTACTAATTATTGGAGTCCCTGTAATTACACGCTTGCATACGAAGATTTATGTTATTGTAACATCAAAATCACTTATGAACCAATCACAAATAAAATTAAATCATCTCTCCCTTCAGCCATCCCTTGAAGTTTTTGCAGTGCACGACTTATGTGGCTATATGAAGTAGACCTTTCTTCTTAAGATTAACATTTATACTCTCCCATTGATTTTTTAATACTCCAGACTTTATGCAAATACAAATCACCTGCAAATTGAAATTAAATTCTTATATAAGATACATGCTACGGTCTGAATGTATGTACCCCTGCCCCTCTAGATTTCATAGGTTGAAATCTAACCCTCAAAGTGATGGTATTAAGAGGGGGGGCATTCAAGAAGTGGGGCCTTTGGAAGGGCTCTGCCCCCATAAATAGAATTAGGGCCCTCAGAAGAGGCCTAAGGGAGCTTGTTAACCCTTTTTGCTTTTCTGCCCTTTGAAGACACAGAAAAGGCACCGTCTACAAGGAACAGGCTCTCACCAGACACCGAATCTGTCGGTGCCTTGTTTTTGGACTTCCCAGCATCTGGAACTGTGAGCAATAAATTTCTATTGTTTATAAATTATCCAGACTAAGACGTTTGTTACAGTAGCTAGAAAGGACCAAGATGATATAGATTTTCTAGCAGTAGATAAAAGTGATGTTGGAGAAATCTTCTAATATTACACAAAGCCACTAACCAGACTCATGCCTAATTAAAGGTCAGCTAACAACTGATGAAACAATCAACAAGGATAATGACATAACAGATACTCGAAAAGAGAATTATACTCAAATAATTACATTCTGCATTAAGAAAGCTCCTTGGAAAAACTGATGAAGCCTTAAATATTATTTCAGAAAAGGATTTTGGGTGAAAAAATACTCTCCTATGACCCTGCTGAAAAAGCCAAACATGAAGTGAAGATATTGTTTGTGGTTTATAGTTTTGTCAAAAAATTAATCATTTATTCTAAGAATAGAGCTTTCATTATAATCTAAATTTTATTAGATCAAATATAAACTAATTTTCATAACCCGTGGTTCTATTTTGCAAGAGAAAGTTCCAAACAAAACTTTTTCACTGATTTTTTTTTCCATTTTGCTAGGATTCACTTTAAGTGTCTTTTTTTCTGGAATTAATTATTCCTATAAGGCAAAGATTCCCATAAAGCACTACCTTGGACATCAGGGTGAGAATAAGGAGTAACCCTAGACAAATCATTAAGTGACCTCTTCTCCCAAACTTTAAGTGTATGTTGTTTCAGAAATGAAGTTATAAACATATTGGATTTTGCAACCATATGAAGCTAGTATAAATGTACACAAATAAAGATGGAAAAGATGACTGTGAACATGGCCAATAGAAGGATAAAAAGCAGCAGATGAGATTCACGAAATCTGGGTAGTAGCTCTAATCAGGCAAATCACGTCTATGGCCTAGGTTGGATCTCTATTTTCCCTTCTCTTTCCTGATTATAGGGGATTTTGGAAAATAAGCACATTAATGATAAGGAAAAAAAAACCCACACATCATTTTATTTAAACCTGGTGAGGCAGGCATTAACAATTCTGCTTTCTAAAATTTGAAGCTAAATTAAATGGCTGAACCAAAGCTATTCTACCACTTGGTGGCAAAACCAGGAATCATTTTCAGGTCTCCTATTTCAGGTATCCTGGGCAATAAGAATATAAAAGTTCCCAGAGCATCAATGCTTGTCATGAAGAAGGCACTCCAGAATATCTAGTTGAATCTGAAAGTCAAAGTCAAATTCAAGCAGAGAGAATATGATCACTTACAATAACACATTCTCTAACTTAATCGTTTACTTCAGATCATAAAAGGATAGCACACTATACCACTGAGGAAAAACATTATCTCAACAGATAATGAAGCAAATACGTTCTTTTCAGCAATGCACTGAAAAGAACACATAATAAATGTGCTTGAGAGTCATTCTTAAGGTTGCTGGATTTAGCAAGTAAAAACACAGGATACCCAGCTAGAACTGAGTTTCAGATAAACAATGAATAATTTTTTAGCATAAACAGTATACAAATTTAAGTAGGTATCCTGTATTTTACATGGCCACTCTAGTCATTCTATGTTCTTTTTCTTAACTGAAATTACTCATGGATAGACAACAAAGAAAAGATAGGTTCTATGTAGCATACTAATGATTTCCAGGCTTTCAAATGACCAATTTTAACATTGAAAGCATACAAAGGACTACGACCCACGCTGTGATCTAGTATATGATAATTGAACCTTTTAAAGCTCTCAGATTAATAATTTGTGGCAAAACTAGAGAATAAAATTCTTCCTTAAATCAAGTACTTTTATTTTGCTCTCAAAACCACCCCATATATTTTACACGGACAAAACAAAGTTCAATCTACTTACAAAAGGGAGATTTACTAATCGCTAAAATTTCTTAGGATTACAAAGCATCGAGAGGCTGAGTTTTCAGACATGAATCCTGGGTTCTAATCTTAGCATTTGCTACTAATGGGATATGTGACCAGTGCTAAGCCATTTTCTTCCTCTAAGTTTCAATCTTATCCTCAATAAAACAGGTAAAACACCACAGGCTCTGACCTCTTTAAGAAATGCACGGTACTGTCTTTAGTAGAGTATAAAGGCAAGAAATCAAACTAGCAGTCAGGAGATGATTCTAGTTCCCACTACAACACAACTCAAATGTGATGCTAAACCAATTACAACTTCTCCAAAGTTTAAGTCCTTTAGTGGTAAAAATTATCTGTTGTCTTAAAAGGCTATTAAGACTCCACAATAGCTTACATTATCAATGGGCCAAGAGGCGGTCCCTTGGGTCAGTCAGCTCAGCCTCTTTTGCCTCAACTTCCCCATTTTTAAATAGGGGACAAACCTCTTGACTCTTTTTCTCACTGCATAGGGTTGATGTATGAGTCAAATTAGAAAATGCATGTGGAAGCACTTCAAAATCCCTTCCATACATGTAAGGTTTTGCTATCTCCAACACCCTCAGTACTCATTCCAGCGAGATGAAGGGCAGGGGTACGGAGCAAGGGCTATTCATTTCTTCCTAAAGTTCAGCCAAGAGAAAAGAAAAAGATAAGGATGAAAGGTTGTGTTCCTGGTGGTACAAGCCCACAGGCAGAGGAGGCCTAACAGGATTTACATATAGTTTAGTTTAAGGACATGCACCATCAACACTCAAAATCTTTGGCCAAAGCAGATACTTTCTTTAGAAGACCATTCTTTACAGAATCCCCCTAAGTTGAAGAAGGAAGTAGAAGAAGGAAGGAGGAGAGAGGAGGAGGTGGGAGGGGAGAGAAGGAGGGAGAGAAGGAGGGAGGGAGGAGGAGGACGGAGGGAAGAGGGAGGGAGGAGGAGAGAGGAAGGAGGGAGGAAGGAGGGAAGGAGGAGGGAGGGAGGAGGAAGAAGAAGGAAGAATAAGAGTTTAAATTATATCACAGCCATCTGAGCAAAAAGAACAAAACAGAAACAAGTTCCCCTAAGGCATCATACCCTTTGCCACAAGCACTAATAATTTAGCCTCTCCACTCTCCCGTGGAAGCATGTCTTCGCCAGCTGCCTTGCAAACCTGAGAGCAATCAGAAAGTACAGCGGCCCTCTTGAAGTCTTCAGTTGATTTAACTTTTACAAGGCTGTTAATGAAAGACAACAGGCCCTTGACACTTGAAAGAAAACCACGGCCAAGGCAAATGCAATGAAAATTGATGCCAAGAAATCTCATTTGTGACAAGTTCCTAATGTTTAACATCCCATCCAAATCTTCCCATCTCCCCACCAAAATCTCTTTTATTACCTTCCAGCCACTTATTTTTCCTACGTTACATTATTACACAAAATATTTCTTACCTCACAAGTGAGTTGTATTATAGATTTGGTTTTGTTTTTAAACGTTTAACAATATGTCTTAAGAAAAGTGGAGAAACTCTGGAGGATACTAAAGTCAATGATGGGCGTCATTCCTTGCAGGTGACACTCATGCCAATACCACCTATGAGTTCACACTGCTACAGCCCACAGGTGATGCTTAGGGCTAAGATACCCTTTCACACCGAGCAAACAACCCAAAAGATTCGTAGATGGTACGAAATGAAAACAAATGGAAGTTGCCAAAAGCTCGCCATGAGTCCTTTGTCATCAATGTGACTTCAATCTTTTTTTTTTATTTTT
>VBSM01002912.1:8183285-8227619 GCA_008086735.1 Cheirogaleus medius
AGGTCTGATAACAAGAATCTATCTAGAACTCAAAAGAATTAAGAAAAAAATCAACCCCATCAAGAAACGGGCAACGGAAATGAACAGAAACCTTTCCAAAGAAGACAGAATAATGGCCTGCAAACATATAAAAAAAAATGCTCCACATCTCTAATCATTAGAGAAATGCAAATCAAAACCACAGTGAGTTATCACCTAACCCCAGTGAGATTGGCCTGCATCAAGAAATCCCAAAACAACAAATGCTAGCGAGGATATGGAGAGACAGGAACACTCTTACACTGCTGGTGGGACTGCAAATTAGTGCAACCTTTGTGGAAAAGAATTTGGAGATACCTCAAACAGCTAGAAATAGAAATACCATTCGACCCAGCAATAGCATTATTAGGCATCTACCCAAAAGAGCATAAGACATTCTATTATAAAGACATCTGCACCTGAATGTTTATAGCAGCACAATTCACTATTGCAAGGACGTGGAAACAACCCAAGTGCCTGTCAATTCATGACTGGATTATTAAAATTTGGTATGTGTTTATAATGGAATATTACTCAATTCTAAGAAACGACAGCAAGCTAGCACCATTTATATTATCCTGGATTGAGCTTAAGCCCATTATCCAAAGTGAGGAGACACAAGATCAGAAAAATGGGCTCCACATGTACTCGCCATCAAATTGGTAGTGACCGATTAGCAACATGGTGCTCAAAGGGTGGTGGTGTTCACCTGAGATTTGGGGGTTGGGGGGGTAGACCCACATCTGAGGGATGTGGTGAGCATCGTGGAGGGGAAGGGAATACCTCTAACCCTTGCTAGAGAAAGGCAAAGTTATAAAATCTAATCAAAATGTTTAAAAAAAAATTGTCCGGTGGTGGGCAGGGGGAAGGGGGGAGGAGGGAATGGGTGTATATATACATTAAACTGCGATGTGTATTTTCAGAGGGATGGGCATGCTTGAAGCTCTGAGGGGGGAGGGAAGGCAAGAACAATGTATGTAACCTTAACATTTGAACCCCCATATTATGCTGAAATTTTAAAAAATGGGCTCACTCATCCTTCCTACTCTATTTTGTCCTAGCCCTATCGTGCTCAAAAAAGGAGGGAGTTGGTGTTATCCTTTGCTTTGTCCTCATCTTCATCTCCGTGTCACAAATTTGCAGTTTTAGTAGGCATTTTGCAATGACCTGATTTGTGTTTTTGAAGAATTAAATCCGGAGTTGTATGTTTCACAACGTGTGAATGACACCGCTAATAGTGATATACCAAAAGTGATTTAGTTAACATACTTATCCCTTCAAAATACTCTTGGCAAAAATGTAAGACATTTAATCACTACATAGTAATACATAATTAAATTGATAATATGGGGACTTCTAAAACTGTCTTTCAATCCCCCACTGCAATGGTTTATCTTCCCTGCATTGAATAATTGTCCTTTTGTAACTTTAGTTTCTCTGAAACTTGACTGTTAAATTCAAGTAACCACAACCAATAAAGCAAAGCAGTAGTGTGAAGTAATGAGTGATAAATTACATCATATTTTAAAATGAGAATTCTCTCCTAATTTGTTGCTATGTTAGTGATTACAGTACTCATGAAATAATTGTGGGTTGCATAGGGACAGGGATACATTCTGAAAAATGTGTCCTGGTGATTTCATCATTGTGTGAACATCATAGAATGTACTTACACAAACCTAGGTGGTATAGCCTACTACACACCTAGGCTGTCTGGTGCCTATACTATACAGCAGTGGTCCCCAACCTTTTTGGCACCAGGGACCAATTTCATGGAAGACAATTTTTCCAGGGACCAGTGTGGGAGGATTCTTTCGGGATGATTCAAGCGCATTACATTTATGGTGCAGTCAGACCTCTCTGCTAATGATAATCTATATTTGCAGCTGCTCCCCAGTGCTAGCATCACTGCCTCAGCTCCACCTCGGATCATCAGGCATTAGATTCTCACAAGGAGCGGGCAATCTAGATCCCTCACATGCGCAGTTTACAGTAGGGCTCGTGCTCCTATGAGAATCTCATGTTCCTGCTGATCTGACAGGAGGCGGAGCTTACACAGTGTTGCCAGCGATGAGGAGCGACTATAAATGCAGATGAAGCTTGCCCACCTGCCGCTCACTTCCTGCTGTGTGGCTGGTTCCTAGCAGGCCACAGACTGGGCGGAGACCACAGCTGTACAGCATGTTACTGTACTGAATACTGTAGGCATTTGTAACAATGGTATTTGTGTATGTAAATGTATCTAAACCTAGAAAAAGTACAGTATTATAGTCTTATGGGACCACCGCAGTATATGCATTCTATTACAGTTGACCGAAATATCTTTTATATGGCCCATGGCTATGGAATTTCTCCTCATTGCTGTTTTTCTTTTTCCTGTGAAAATGCATGCATTCCTACTAACAGGAAGTCAATTATAATTTAAACCTTTACTTACCTACTAAATATGGAGTGAATGCTCTGCTTGAAGTGTTTGCTTTGGTTGGCTACGGGGCTTAAATAAACAGATATGATGGTCTGCATGTTTGTGTCTCCTCCAAAGTTCATGCTGAACCTTGACCCCCAATTCAATGGTATTAAGGGTAGGGGCTTTAGTAGGGGATTAGACCATGATGGCTCTGACCTTATGAATGAATTATAAAAGGGTTTGAGGGGACAAGTTGACCCCTTTGTCCCTTTTGCCATTGAGGACCATTAGTGGTCTCTGCATCAGATGCCACAACAGGAGCCATCCTAGAAGCAGAGAGCAGCCCTCACCAGACAAGGGCTCTGCTGGCACCTTGATCTTGGAGTTCCCAGCCTCCAGAACTGGGAAAAATAAATTTCTATTGTTTATAAATTACCCAGTCTGTGGTGTTTTTAATAGCAGCACAAATGGATTAAAAGAATGGGCAATATCCAAATGTCCTTTTCTCTCTGAACCTGAAAGTGTTAAATGATCAGAAACCAGGAAGGTTTCTGAAAATCTGCTGCAAGGAAACCAATCCATGCATTCTCCCAACGGTGCATCTCAGTTGTGTGTGATATAGGTGGTGGGTTGGGGGTTACAGTCAAGGCTTGGTATCTGAGGAACTTATCACAAGGGGTTGGGGGACAGAGGTGTTTCAAACAGTTCTAGTCTCTAGGCAGCTCAGATAAAACTTGTGACAATACCTCTTGTAACTTTAAAGTACTTAATGGTGAGCATATTTTGAACTGCCCTGTTGTTTTCCAGCTCCATTTTATTCTTTATCCCAATTTGCTCAATTATTTTATGTTTTAACTTGGTATAGATGGCTCTAAGCACCTCAATGTTAATATGGAATGAATTGAAGAATAAGTAAATAATAAACACTGCCAGGAAATAACTTGAGAAATGTTGTTAATGCTATTTTTAACAAACAGTTGTGCAATGACTTAACATGAAGACCGCCATTGTAGTCCCATTGTACTAGAAAAAAACTCAAGCTCGCTTTTTTTTTCAAATACTGCACATTATTTTCTGTTCCTTTGCAGCAATCCTGTAATACATAAGATGAAATAAAATTAAAAGTGTATTAAGCAACTTTATGCCAATAAATTCAATAATTTAGATGAAATGGATAAATTCCTTTAAAAACATCTAACCAAAACTGACACAAAATGAAATTAATAATTTTATTGAAAGAAAATTCAATAGCTTATTGAATTTGTTATTTTAAAAAACCTTCCTACAAGTAAACTCACAACTAAAGGACACGGTGAGCATTGTAGAGGGTAAGGGCATGCCTCTAACCCTCCCTAGGGAGAGACAAAGATATAAAATGTAACCAAAATGTTTGTACCCTCATAATACCCTGAAATAAAATAAAAGGTTAAATATAGAGTTACCTTTAGAATCAGCAATTCCACTTCTAGATATATACACTTAAGAGAAATGAAAACACATATCCACACAAAAACCTATGCACAGATGTTCATAGCAGCATTGTTCACAATAACCAAAAAGTGAAAACAACCCAAATGTCCATCAACTGATGAATGGATAGACAAAATGTAGTATATCCACACAATGGAATGTTATTCAGCAAGAAAAAGAAAGAAGTATTGATACATGCTACAACACAAATGAACCTTGACAAGATTATGCTAACTGAAATAAGCCAGACATAAAATGTCATATATTATTTGATTCCATTTATGTAAAATGTCCAGACTAGTCAAACCTATAGAGACAGAAAGTGGTTGCCTGGGGCTGCTTAATGAAGCCTGTTCATGGGTACAGGATTTATAAGAGGTGATGAAAATGGTCTAAAGTTGATAACAATGATGTATACACAATTTTGTGAATATACTGAACACCATCAAATTGTAAATAGGTGAATGGAATGGTATGTAAATTATATCTCAATAAAGCCATTTTTTTTAATGGAAAAAAAAACCTTCCTACAAGGAACACTTCAGGCCCACATAGTTTCGCTGGTGAATTTGATCAAACATTTAAGCCAAAAGCAGTAATTTCATTAAGCCAGAAAAACCCTGATACTAAAACATGACACAGATATTAAAGAAAACAATATCCCTCATGAAATAATGTAAAATCCTTAAACAATTATTAGCCAATTGACTCCAATAGTATATAAAAATAATTTTTAAAAGATAACTTCCATTGACTGTGATTTATACCTGATATATATTATTGGTTTAACATTCAAAAATCATTTATTACAACTCACCATATTGACAAAAATAAACAAATGATCATCTCAGTTGATGCAGGAAAAAAACACTTGACAAAAGTCAATGCCCATTCATGATAAAAAAAATTAATAATCTCCGGCAATCAAGGAATAGAAGCATACTTTTCAATTTGATAAAGGGCATCTACTAAAAAAACCTCCTCCTAAGATTGGAACAAGAAAGCCTACCCTTACCATTTCTATTCAATATTGTGCTGGAGCCTTAGCCAGGACAATACAGCGAAAAACAGAAAACAAACAAACAAAAACAAAAAAGAAACACAAGGCATTGAACTTGGAAAAGAAAAAGTAAAACTTTGTGTGTTTGCAGACATGAGTTTCTATGAAGGATACCCTAGGGAATGTACAAAGTGACTATAAGAATTAAGAGATGATTTAGCAAGGTTGTAGTATAAATGGTCAATAGACACAAATCAATTGTATTTCTGTATACCAGTGCTATGGTTGGAATTGTGTCTCCCAAATTCACATGCTGAAGCCCTAACCCAGAGATAGGGCTTGGAAAGGGCAATAAAGGTTAAATGAGGTCATGTGGGTGGTCCCAATCCAGTCTGACTGGTGCCTTTATAAGAAGAAATTTGCACACATGAAAAAGAGACACCAGGAATCCTCTCACATAGAGGGACAACCATGTGAAGGGAGAGCAAAAGGATGGCCACTTGTAAGCCAAGGAGAAAGACCTCAGAGGAAACAAACTTCTGGCACCTTGACCTTGGACTTCTAGTCTCCAGAACCGTGGGAAGATAAATTTCTGTTATTTAAGCCACCCAGTCTGAGCTGCTTCATTATGGCAACCCTAACAAACTAATACAACTGGAAACGAACAATCAGAACATAATACCATTTGCAATAGCGTAAATAACATTAAATACTTAGGGATAAATTTAACAAAATATATGTAAGAAATATACACTAGAATTTATAAAGCGTTGCTGAGAGAACTATAAAAAAAAACCTAAGTAAATGGACAGATATAATATGTTCATTGACTGGAGGACTCAATATAAAGACAATGTTAGTTCTCTCCAAATCAATACAATCCTCATATAGTAGCAGTGGGCATTTTCATGGAAAATGAAAATCAGATTCTAAATTTTCTATGGAAATGCAAGAGACACAGAATGGCAAAAACAATCTTGAAAAAGGAGAAAACCGGAGAACCTGTGCTACCTAGCATCAAGGTTTACTATAAAGCTGTACTAATCAACACGAGGTATGGTATTTGCACAAGGTTAGTCATATAGAACAATAGGACAGAATAAAAGCTTAGAAATATTTGTGCAATCTACTGATTTTCAATAAAAGTGCCAGTTATTCAGAAAAAAAGTTTCTTTCAATAAGTAGTACTTGAACAGATGGATCTTTGTACAGAAAAAGTTATCCTCAACCACTACCTTATACTATACATAAACATTAATTAGGAATGAAACATACACCTAAAATCTAAATTGTAGTTTCTAGAAGAGATAGGAGACTATTTCCACAACTTGGGAGTAGCACTGACTTATTAGGAGGAAACAGAAATCAATTATCTATACAGAAACGACTTTAGCCAGGCATGGTGGCTAACAACTTTACCACAATCTTAGTGGCTTAAATCAACACACATTCGTTATCTCCCAGTTTCTGTGAATCTGGAGTCTGGCTTGGTTTAACTGGGCCCTCTGCTCAGGGGGCGTCTTGCAATCAAGATGTCAGCAAAAGCTATCATCTCAACTGAGGCTCAACTGGAGAAGGATCCACTCCAAGTTCACTCAGACTGTTGGCAGAATTCAGTTCCTTGCGATTGTAGAATTGAGGGATTCTCTTTAGTGCTGGGTGCTGGCTGGAGACCTTTACAGGCTGTTAGCTGGAGGCTGCTCTCAGCTTCTAGAAACCACCTGCAGTTCTTTGCCAGATGGAGTGAACCCAGCATGGCTGCTAGCTTCCTCAAAGCCAGTAAGGGAGACAGACCCCTGCCAGTGGGCACTAGGCAATTTTGCATCACTTAACGACAGGGATACATTCCGACAAAGGGCTCCTTGTGCAATTTTGTCATGTGAACATCATCGAGCAGAGGTCCCCAACCTTTTTGGCACCAGGGACCAGTTTCATGGAAGACAATTTTGCCATGGACAGGGGGCAGCAGGGGGGTGGTTTGGGGATGATTTAAGTGCATTATATTTGTTGTGCATTTTATTTCTATTATTATTACATTGTAATATATAATGAAATAATTATACAATGCACCATACTGCGGAATCAATGGGAGCCCTGAGCTTGTTTTCCTGCAACTAGACAGTCCCATCTGGGGGTGATGGGAGGCGGTGACTCATCTGAGAGGAGGTGGAGCTCAGGCAGCGCTGTGATCGATGGGGAGTGGATGAAAATACAGATGAAGCTCCACTAGCCCACCCCTCACCTCCTGCCATGCGGGGGGGTTGGGGACCACAGTCATGGAGAGCACGTGTACAAACTCAAATGGCCTAGCTTCCTACACACCTGCACTATATGTGTGGCCCATTGCTCCTGGTCTGCACACCGGTACAGCAAGTTACTGTACAGAACACTTTAGGCAATTGTAACACAATGGTGTTTGTGTATCTATACATAGACAATGTACAGTAAAAATATGATATCACAGTCTTATGTTATACCGTTGTATATGCTATCAATCATTGACCAAAATGTTATATATCACATGACTGTATAATCTTACGTAACATTTGCACAAATCATGTACACTTAATCACATGCATACTGCCACCTTTGCCATATTTTATATTCTATTTTTTGGAAGCAAGTCACGGTCCTGCCTTCTTCCCACAGGAGAAGTGATCACACCAGGTGGGAATCGTGAAGGCCACTCGAGACCCGTCTAGAGCAACACCGTGTACTAAGGCTCCGTCGCTGGGACATGGTATGTGTTGGGCAGATATTTGGTGGGTCAATTTAGAAAGAAATGTGGGTGTCTACTTTCTGAGAGTACCTTGACAGCTCTTCTACGCACTGTATATCAGTATGTCAGCAATTAATCTTTGAGGAATGGTTGTTTCTTGTAGTGGTCTTTGTGAGTCTTAGCACACTTAACGAGGTAACCTTTTACACCCAGCAGCACTGGGCTCATGTGACAGAGCAGTTTTCTGTTGATGGTGCTGGAGCACATATTTCAAGCTGGTGCACAGCAGGGATCAGTCTCATATTTTCAATGCAATTAGGTTGCATTGAAATCGGGAATCGATTGGCCTTAGGAATTGATTGGGAATCGTGGCCTTCACCATTCCCACCTGGTGGGATCGCTTCTCCTGTGGGAAGAAGGCAGGACCGTGACTTGCTTCCAAAAAACAGAATATAAAATATGGCAAAGGTGGCAGTATGCATGTGATTAAGTGTACATGATTTGTGCATATGTTATGTAAGGTCAATGATTGATAGCATATACAACAGTGGTTCCGTAAGACTGCAATATCATATTTTTACTGTACCGTGTCTATGTTTAGATATGTTTAGGTTTTCAATGCAACCTACTTGCATTGAAAATGCAATCGTCATTTTAAACGTGTGAATTTAAATCGGATCCTGATTCTCAATTTTAAAAACAATGTAGGAATAACAACACCGTATCATAGTGCAATGATCCCAGTGAATGCACAGGATTCCCTTTCTCAAATAAAACATGAGGTTTTCTACCCACGTCTCTTATAGCAGCCAAGAATTCAGTTTGACGTACAAAGGCTGATCCTCGTGAACAGACGTGACAGAGGGGATGGGAAGCAGCTGCTCTTCTTATCAACGAAGGTCACACATGGAGGAAATGAACTTACATTAAGACAGGAGGGATTTGGGGCAGATAACTAGACACCCTTTCCTGACACAGGGATGTAATACAGATGGGTTCACGGTGAAAAACAACTGTGAAATTTCTCCCCAGAGATGGTTATAAATAGGGTGCACCCGTCTGTCGACAGTGCTCTGAAGTCCTGTCTAAAAGGTAGGTCAGCCTAAGGAGCTATAGACGTGCCTCCTGCCCTTCGCCAGCATGTGGGGGGCATGTTAAACAGAGCAATTATGCTGTTTTCTTGATAAATAATACCAGCCCCTCACAGAAACATAAAATAACATAAAACACTCATAGCCAGAACAAATCTATATTCCACCCATCTACTCTTCTGTTAAAGAAGAGATTTCATTCTCCAGAGAAAGTATCCTACCACTAGGCAGAAGGGCTAAAAATAACATAATTAGTTTAGAAAGAAATAGCAAGGAGTGAAATATTTTTAAATCAACTGTATCAAGGTGTGACACACTTAACTAAAAACCGGTTTAAAAGTAGGTAATTTAAAACAGACTTTTTAACCGTAATATTTGTACCCCCATAATATGCTGAAATAAAAAAATAAGTAAATAAATAATAAAACAGACTTTTTAAAAATTGAAGGAACAAAGATGTGTGTTTTTAAAAGAAAATCTAGATAAACAGAGGTTTGCTGATCTTGCATTTTTAGTCTAGAGAATAACTTGTCTTTCCTTTATAAATTATAGGTGAAAAATTTTTATTCGATGCTAAGAGTCTCATTTTAAAGATCCCAAATGGCTTCATAGACACGATTATGAAGCCTGCCCTCTCCCAAATACGTAAGGAAAAGTGTGGTTTAATTATCATGCCTGGGAAAAAGAAAGAAGCTCATAAGTTGAGGTAAATCTTTTAGGAGTGACTTTGGGTAAACTTCTTTGAATTGATTCTTTTAAAAAAAATCAACATTTTAAAATTTAACAAAATCAATTCAAACCCAAGAAAGACCCCAAAATTAGTTACATGAAAAGATGTGCAGAAATTTTCACTCAACTTTAATACATGCCTTAAAAATACTACATGTTTGAAATAAACCAAAGGCTGTGTGGGATCTCCCCGACACGAGAATATTTCTACTGCCCACACCTCAGAATCACCTGGTCCCAGGGCAAGAAGGGTGCTATAACTTGAATGTTTCCCCCAAATTTCATGTGTTGGAAACTAAATCCTCAAATTTACATTTTGATGATATTTGGAAGTTGGGCCCCTGGGAAGTAATTAGGATTAGATAAAGTCATCAGGGTGCTGCGCCTGTGATGAGACTTTGGCTGTATAAGAAGAGGAGAGGAGACCTGAGCTGGCATGTTCTTGTCCCCTTGCTGTGTGATGCCCTCCGCCACGTCATGACACAGCAACAAGGCCCTCACGAGGTGCGGTACCATGCTCTTGCACTTCCCAGCCTCCAGAATTGCGAGCTAAATAAGCCTCTTTTCTTTATAAACTACCCAGTCTGGTATTCTGTTATAGCAACAGAAAATGAACTGTGACACAGGAGCAGAAGTCCCACTGTGACATGAATCCTACATGCCCTGTTGTCAGAAGTACGTGGACAGTTCAGGAGTAACAAGCTCGTTCTGATCTGGGGAATCCAGAAAACTGTGATGAGACTTAGTTTAAAATGAGACTACAAGATGTTTCTAAAAATCACTGTGTTAGCAAAACATTCTGGAAAAAATAAACTATGAACGTTACTTTTATTAGACTTTGCCGAAGAAGATATTAACTATTTGAGCCCTAAGCAAAACCAACAAGGAGGGGATGTAGAGTATGATTTCTAAGCCTTCACCTGAGACTCTATCATTCCCTTTCTCTCTCTCTCACACACACACACACACACACACACACATTCAAACTGAACCTCCTGATGGAAGAGAACACGCAGTGTTTGCTGTTGCTAGAGCCCTGGGCTACAAGAGTGCTGAACCCCAAGCCTCAGTGTGCTGGCAGACTCAGACGGGCATGGTGGGGAAGGCAGTTTTTCTTATAGCTGGGAAATTGAGGTACTAGAAATGGTGGGCGTGTTCTGGAAGTGAAATTATAGCCCCAGTGAAAGCTTTATATGAAGACTGATTAAGACTGACGACTCAGACAAAGACAATACCGCGTGTTCTCCCTTATCCGTGGGCGCTAAGTAATGTGCACACAGGGAAGCAGAGTGTGGAACGACGGACAAGGAGGACTCGGAAGGGTGGGAGGGCGTGAGGGTGGTGGGGGATGGGAGGTTGCTGGGTGGGTACAATGTTCATTGTTCCAGTGATATGTGCACTGAAGGCCCTGACTTCGCCACGCTGTAATACATCAATGTGGCACAACTGTATGCCTACCCCGTGAACATATACAAACAAAAAATAAATGGAAAAAAAAAAAGACTGCAAGAGTGAAAGGTATCACAGTGGGAATATAGATGTTGGTGATGAAGGGCTTCTGTGGTTCTCTCCTGGTGGCATTCCTGTGTTATCAAGAATATACTGCTGCATAACCCGGCACACTGTTTGAAAGCCCTAAAGCAAGCATTTGAGGACTAGGAGAGTCATGGGATATGCTGAATATATTCCATTTGTCCTTCCAGGATCTAACTCTGTTCCCTGGAAGGCTGACCTGCAGGGACTATGCCAACAAGCTCCTTTGCCCTCCGGCTGCCGGCTGCTAACAGGGACCGCCGGCAAGAAGAGATGGTGGGGCAGGAGGAGGATGGGCTCAGAATCTGTATTAGCCTCATGTGGTAGACCGAACAAGGTGGCCAGCTCTCTGCTATTTCTCCCTTTGAGAGGGGGACACTGACACTTTGCTTAAGCGGCTGACTCGAACCGTTGAAAGCAGTGGAAATGACATTTCGGAACTGCGGGGGCTAAGTCATCACAAGCAGCCTTGGAGCCCCTCCGTGCAGGGCTGCTGGGGTACTCGCTCTTGGGGCTCCGAGCGCCACGTCAAAAGTCCGGCTGTGCAGACACTGCCCTGCTGGAGAGAGCTGTCGCTAGATGGCCACAGGCAGAGACTGCGTGGACAGAGCGCAGTGGCGGCCACCGCCAAGCCGCCCCAGCCTTCCCTGCAGATACGTGAGTGCAGACGCCGCCTTGGAGGACATTCCACCCCCGGCAGATGTATCATGGGGAAGAACCAAGGAACCCAGCCAACGGCAGAACCGAGGCCCAAGATATATGACCCTGCCAAGCTCTCCCAGCCACCTCCAGCTGTTCAAACCAGCCCAGCCGAGGGGCCCGGCGTTGTGAAGCAGAGACAATCTGTCCCAGCTGTGCCCTGCCAGCATTCCTGACCCGCACAATAGTGAGAATAATGCACGATTCCTGTTTTATACCAGGAAGTTTGGGGATGGTTTTCACACAGCAATAAATAACCGAACACTTGGCAGCCTCCCAAGTGGGCCACCCCTGGTTGGCTGAGTCCCTCTGCCAAAGTCCCTTTAAGGCAGCCTTCTCCATACAGCCTCTCCTGCCTCCGGGCCGTGGGGTGGTGATGGCTGGCTGCCATTGGCTTTCTTCAATCTTGTCCCCTTTTCAAAACAATCACCTAATGAAACGCTCCTGAATTATACAGTTTGAGAGTGCCTTATGTCTCCTGCCGGGATCCTGGCTGATATACCAGACCTCAGACCCATCCCCAAGATGCGCCTGTGTGAGGGAGCAGGGGAGAAAGCTACAGTTAGTGTCAGGACGTTTCAGAAAGCCGCAGAAAAAGTCACCCTAGCAAAACAGTATGTTTCTATACTTACATATCAAGTACTTTTATCAGGCGATGAACGTTATTCTAAATTAAATGCTATACAATAGACTAGATTTTTAAGACCATCCATATGGTTTCCTGGATTCAGAGAGTCTAACCTAGTCTTATGCTTTGCTTGCAAGGAAAGTGGCCATCTTCTGGCACACTGTGTGTATCTTACATTATTTTATTTAATAATTACGTCATATTTTCTATATTCCAGGAACTCTTCGAAGACCTTTACAAGTACTAACTCACTTAATCCTCCTAGTAACCCTATCAGACATGTGTGACTATTATCACCATTTTACAGATGAGGAGACTGGGGCATAATTAGCCCAGGTCTCCCAGCTAGTAAGTGGCAGAGGTAGTACTTGAAGCTAACAGTTCAACTATAGAGTCGGCACTCTTTGTCACTGTTTTATGCTTTCCTCCTCCTCCTCCTCCTCCTCTTCCTTCTTCTTCTTCTTCTTCCTCCTCTTCCTCCTCCTCCTCCTCTTCTTCTTCTCCTCCTCCTCCTCCTCCTCCTCCTCCTTCTTTTTAGTGCACTGCTTTAGGTTTTTATTTTAATTTCAGAATATTAGGGGGTACAAATGTTGTGGTTACATAAATTGCTTTTGTACTTTTTGGGTCAAAGTTATCTGTGTGCCCATTCCCCAGATAGTGTGCATTGTACCATTAGGTGTGAATTTACCCCTCCCTGCTCCCCCCCCGCCCTGCACCTGCTTGATTTGCGATGAATGTTATTTCCATACGTGCACATAAATGTGGATGGGTTAGTTCCAGTTTAATGATGAGTACATGTGGAGTTTGTTCTTCCATTCTTGTGATACTGCTGTGTTTTCTGCTCTTGAGGTTTGCCAAGAAAGATCTGGAAACAGGAGAAAAGAGTCACCCTGATGTGGTGTGAGGTTGGGCTCAGTGAACGCTGGGGCCTCCTCTTCTCTAAAGCACCAGAGAAGATGAACAGAGAAAACGGTCAGGAAGCCCTCAGAGAATAGACACGTTAGAGGATGAGCACAGTAGTTTCTGTGCTGTGTAACAAGTTGCCCTCAAATTTGGTGGCTTACAGCAAAAATAATAAGTTTTTCTATGTCATGGTTTCTGTGGGTCAGGACTCGACAGGGTACAGCAGGGTCTCTAACCCACTGAGTCTGGGGTGTCAAGGGCAGAGTGAAGCTGGGGCTGGGGTGATCTGAAGGCCCATTCTCTCCTGTGGAAACCCAGCTGGGTTGCAGCCTGGGACACCCTTCTCAGCCCCTCACCCGCTCTCGGGGTGCTCGGAGAAATGGGACTCACAAGATCAAATGCAGTTTCGTATGCGAGAGCTATTGTACTGTTTTGGAGAACCTGCCTTGGGTGATTATTTAAGTGTTTCAGTCAGGATTTCTGAAGAAAATAGAGGGGAAATGCAAACTGGATAAAAGGATTATTTATAAAAGTATCAGGAGAGTTTAAAGAAACCAAAAATACGAGATTATTTAGAACCCTGGGCTGGGCGGTAGCAGAGAGCCATGACCTCTCCTAGGACTGAAGGAGCAGGGGGAGGGAGAAGCTACCGGAACTCTGAGGGTAGCTATTCTATTTGTAGAGAGTGTCTGAAAAGAGCTGTGGCCTTTAGGGAGGAATCCAGATAACCAGGGTTGAGCCAGCGGAGTGGGAGGAGGGTAGGGAAACACCTCCGTCTCCTGTCCTCCTGCTCTCTGCTCTCTGCTCTCCTGCTCTGTCACCCAGCTGGGTGCTGTAAGGCCAGACCAGATCACACAGCTTAGCCTCCCAGGGTCCCAGGGCAGGGTGGGTCAGGGCAGGAGAACAGGAGACATCCAACATATTACTGGGGGTGGGGTGGGGCAGAGGGCGAGCATGGAATGGGTTTTGGAAGGTCGACAAGTTGTTTACCTAGCTGTGTGAATACAGGGTGAGGAGCTACTGATGGTCCAGGATGGAGGCCTTTGGACACTCACTCCACACTGTTATTCTTGTGTGTGTGTGTGTGTGTGTGTGTGTATTTTTTTTTTCCGAGACAGAGTCTCATTCTGTTGCCCGGGCTAGAGTGCCGTGACATCAGCCTAACTCACAGCAACCTCAACCTCCTGGGCTCAAGCGATCCTCCTGCCTCAGCCTCCCGAGTAGCTGGGACTACAGGCATGAGCCACCATGCCCGGCTAATTTTTTCTATATATATTTTTAGTT
The DNA here is from genome assembly GCA_008086735.1 of Cheirogaleus medius. Classification (NCBI taxonomy): domain Eukaryota; kingdom Metazoa; phylum Chordata; class Mammalia; order Primates; family Cheirogaleidae; genus Cheirogaleus; species Cheirogaleus medius. The sequence goes on from VBSM01002912.1 coordinate 8,197,767, forward strand.
GGCCAATTAATTTCTTTCTATTTTTAGTAGAGACGGGGTCTTGCTCTTGCTCAGGCTGGTTTCGAACTACTGACCTTGAGCGATCCTCCTGCCTCGGCCTCCCAGAGTGCTAGGATTACAGGCGTGAGCCACCACTCCCGGCCTGACACTGTTATTCTTTAAAAACCCTGATGCGCAGTTTGCATGGGGAGCCCAGGAGCCTCAGTGAGATGAGGACCAAAACACATGCCCAGAAATATGAAGTTCAAGGGATCTGTCAGGAACACCAGGATGATTCTGACGAAGACATGGCAACAGAGAAGGACAATGACATGTCTGGGAACAAAGTTTCCTTAGGAAGGGGAAGGCCTTGGCTAACCCAGGTTCAACATAAGATTCCAAGTGTTGTTGTTTGGGAGGACTGGTCTGGCATGGCTTGTAATTTAGGCTAGGAGCCCCTCAGGACCCAGCACCCAGGTGTGGTTTCATGTTTTGGGGAATAATTACTGAGCAAGCCATTGTGAACAAAGAGAACTCTACTCTAAGAATCCAAGGGAGAGGCATCCCTGAAGCTAGCCAGTGCAGGGGCTTGGACCAGCCCAGCAAGGGTTAGCAAGGATCTGAAGAACTGTTGGGACCAAGTTCCAAGAATGACACTGTGTGGCAATGAGAAACAAGGGTGACAGCAGGCTGACTAGACTTCAATTCCCACCTCCCCTTGGTCTCTGGGCAAGGATTTACCAATTTGGGATTGAGTAATCCCTGAAGGTTGTCTGTAATTGGATGGGGGATCAAGATGGGGTGGAGTTTAAAAGGAAATGCTAGGCTATCTATTAAAAAATTTGTTTTGATTGAGTGATTAGAATAAAATAAGAGATCTGCTTAATTGTTTTATTCTCTGGGTTTGTGGAGCGGGTCATACTAGCTACACATGGCATTTGTTTTGTGTTAGAGAATTTGAAAACAGATTTCTAGCCTACCGTTTGTGTGCTTCGGGATATCAAACTAAATTCTAGTTTGTATATTCTTTACCCTTGCCTTTAATAAACACACATAGGCACACACACAATTTTGTAATGCGGTACTATAAAACTAAAGGACTTGCATTCACATGCCTCATCTCCTTAGAATGTTAGCGTCTTCATTGGGAGACTCCAATAGGCATTTTCCAAAAGTTGCTGAACCTTTATTGAGGGACTGCTTTATGTCAGACGTTGCTCTAAGATTTTACATACCTCATCTCATTTAAACCTTCCTACAATTCAGTGAGGTAGATTTTCCTTCCATTTTATGAATGCAGAAATAGGTTCATAGAGCTCAAGAATTTCTGCTCAAGGGTTATGAGATGAATCTCTAACCATATTATTGGCTTTATAAATATCAATTAAGGTTGCACTTAAATCAAGTGGCAAGTGAAGCATGAATACTAGTAGGATGCACAAATGTAGCTAGGCCAGGGACAAAATCCAGATATAATATAAATGTAAGGTGTAATGTAACAATTGGCATATCTCTTCTTTTGTCTCAATTAGCTACTCACTCCTTTAGCAAGTAGCTCAGCATATCCCTCTTAAACTCCACTTCCTCCACCAATTACTTGAACTATACTTGTGCCAAAAATGCATGAAAAATATATAAAAAGCACCTAACACTGTGCATAGAATATAGGATGTGCTCGTTAAAGTTTGGTTGAATAAAATGTTAGCAAATACATAATCTGAAATGCACAGTAACAAACAGGGAGACAAAGTTACAAAGTTTCCAAAGTTACAAACGGATTTAAAAAATAGCAGCTACGGAATGACCAAGTTGTTATATATTCCCTTCCAAATAAAAGGTTGAAAGCACACCATGAATTTGAAAGGCAGGATTGCAAAAAGTCTCTTGACTGAATTATTCTAAAGCTGCAAAATAAAAATCCTTGATATATGGAAAATATTGCTCTCTTAATTTTTTATTTGCTTTTGATTTTTGGAGGGCTATATTTTATACATGACCACCAATCACTAGTTGAAATAGACATTTCTGCTACCATCATTCATTTCTCCCTATCAATTCAAATATGCCTCTTCATCTAAAGTCATCAAGTTTAAGTTTCCTAACATTGCACGTTGTATGGTTTGCAAAATTTTGTTTCCTATGATAGCAAGAAGCCCAAGGAACAATTTACCTGGCAAAAGAAAGTAAAGAGTGAAGATGGGTATATAATTTGTGTACAAATTCCTGTAAAACTTTTGCATATTTTAATAGCATGTGAAATAATTACAATCTTTTAAAAAAGGCTTAACAGATTTTTAAAATCCAACAAATTAAGCCAAGGCTAGAAATTACTTTTTAAGCACATTTGAAGAGTACCACTAAAATCAGAGCCATTAAAATTTATTTCAAGTTGTAATGGTACTTTTTGCTTAAAAAGAGTATTTGACCCTCGAGTACATGATGGAAATACACATAATTTTTAAAAAGAGCATTCTGGATTTAAATGATCTCAGAACTATCAATACAGGGTTTCAAATTTAGACTGTCTTAAGCAATTAACCTAAAATAATATGTTCCTTTTGTTCAAAGACCTAGCAGGGAAGAACCATTAGCAATTTATGAATTATCATTTTACTTATACTCAAATTCCAAAAGTTAGCTCATGACTTGGGTAAATATGCTGTTGAGCATAAAATAGGACCCTAATTTACTTTAAAAATTTAAGAAGTTTTATTTGTTAAATGATTACTTATGGTCTATAATCAAATTACTACCTGGCTAAAAAAAAGCAATTACTTTTTATGTCTGAGAGTAAAGAAAAACTATTTCGTAAGTTTGTTTTCCTTCTCAACTAGCATTTATGGCACATTTATTCAGAATAAAGAGGTAAAAACTGATCCAGTTCTTATGTAAACTAGAAGATTGGCTTTTAGAATCCCAGAGAGATTTCTTCTTGATATTTTTGCATTTACTAAAATAAACAATAATTCTATTTTTTAAAAAAATTGAATAAGTAGTAAGATATCTGATCTGTTGGTCAGAAGTGGTTCATATATAATCACAGTATTGTCCCCAATTGATCTTATAGTAACTATTTTCCAACCCATGCTTAAATTGATAGTTTATTATGTTAAATATTTATTACTTCATGTAAAATAGCTACAGTCTTTAAAGCAAATTAACAAATATTTATTGACTATCATTATGTGCAAAGTGCCATATTTAAATGTGATTATTTTTCTTTTCGAGCATAGAAATCCAGGTTGTTTAAGCCATACCATCACCTCAAAATGCAGAAAAATATCCAAATTTCCTTATCTAGAGTAAAGAAAACCTAATCACTAACTATAACGAAAATATAGTTGCAAAAGAAGTCAGTAAAAGCATGAGTAGTAATATCCATTATTCATTCAGTGTTAAGTTAGAGAATAAAATATCTCCTAAATGCCTTTTGAGATCTCTATCATCTTGCCTGCTCAAGCCTTTTTCCAGTATCATATAAAAAATTGATTCTATTCAGATAAATTTATCTCTTATATATTTTTTTTTCTATAAACGTTAAAGGATTTAGAGTTTATAAAAGTGTTTTTGCTGCTTTAGGACCCAACCAGGCAACATTCTAGAAGGGCAAGTAAGTTATATATGTAAGAATAATTGAACTATTCATAGGATCCAGAAAGGTCCTCAATGTTTCTCCAAGACTTTATTCATTTATTCGTGATTTCATTGACAAAGAATTTTGAATGCCTCCTATATAAAATGAATTGCAAGTATATGAAAGTGATTTGTGAAAATATACTATTACTGGGAAGATAGCTATTAGACCATTTGTGTTCCATTCATTTTGCAAGGGAATGTATCCCTCTGAGCTTGTTTGATTTGGAAGTTTTCCTAAAGTAAATATTGCTGGGATAGCTTCCTGTTTAATGTCAGGCTAGTCAACCGACTGTAACAATCTTCCAGTTGTATTAGAAATTCCTTCACACGGATTGCAACGTAAATGCTTTCATAGTATTTGATATGTGAAAACCAACCGCCTCCTACATTAAAGCTTTTGTAGCACTTTGTTCTTACACTCACTAAGAGACTGGAACTACTTTGCAAAAATAATGGTATTATGTTTATGTGAGGACACTGGGTCCCATTTAGGCCAGCATTTAACATATGTCACATTAATTTTTAGGCACAAATTAAATTAGCCATTCTGGTTTCCTGGTTCTTGAAAAGTTATTTATTACTCTCTCTTTTTTTTTTTTCTTGTCTGCAAAATTAAGTTCCCCCAAATCTATCATCCTTCCTACATCTGGTCCCACAGGCCCTGCCTTTCCTGCTGTTCCAGGGGATAAGTGTGGCTCTACCCCTCTGCTCGTGTGCCGGGTCCTGTTCCTCAACCTCTGTGAGGCTCTGCTGACCCCTTCTCTCTTCTGCATCATAGTTCTTTATTTCTGCACTAAATTATTCCCAAAGCATAAAACATGCTGTAATATCTTCAATTATAATGTGTGTGTGTGTATATATAAAAGCTCTCCCTGGACGCCACATCCCCCTAGCTCTGCCCGTGTCTCTACTCTCCTGTGTGCGAGCACTCCATATCTGCCTTCTTTTTTCTTCTCTTCCTCATTCTCTGCCTGAATCTTTCACTGGAACCCACTTCTTTCAGTCCTTCATAGAACTCTCCCTCGAACTCACTGCGGTCAGGCTCTCCTCCCTTCTCACTCCAGAGAAAAGCGATCCTTAAGGTAGCAAGTGACTCTGCTTTGCCGCATCCAGCGTAAGGTTTCATCCCCATCTAACTTGGCCTGTTGGCAGCATTCGGCACAACTGGCCATTCCTTTGCCATTTTGTTCACTTGGTTTTCCAAACACTGCTCTGCTCTGCTCCGAGCCCTATTTCACCGACTGCTTCATCTCTCTCTGTCTCTGTATCTGCCTCCTTTGCCTGACCCGGGCCCAGTCTTCAGCTCCTTTCTCTACGTGTACTCATTTCCTCGGTGACTTCTCGTTTCTGAGCTGAAAACTCCCCAAATGCCATGTCCAGACAATGTTGAATAAGATTAATTTTTATTTCTCATTGTGATACACAGTTAGAAGAGTCCACAGCATTTCCCTTTCTTGAACCCATATTCACACCTCACCCTATCCGAGATCTTTGAGACCAAATGTGATTTTCATTGGTTCATTTGACAAATACTTAATGAGCAAATATCTGCCAACTCTGTGCTGTCCTGCTGATAACCTAGGCTTCCGATGGTTTCTGGACTTTATCCTATTTTTTCTCTTTTTCTTGGACAAGCTCATTCATTCCTGTTACTTGAGATATGTTCAAAAAATCCCTCCAATTCAAATCTCCAGCTCAGACTTTCTTCCTTAAGCTGCAAACTCAAAACTTTACCATTTATATTTCTATACTTGGAACAGATGCTTTAAATTCAACATTACAATTAAAATTCTGTTTTGTAGGAAATGCAGACAACACAAGCAAACGTTGATGTTCTTTCTGCCTAAGTCAGAGACAACACATTCTCCACCCCTGCACTTTAGTAAGCTCACGATGCCTCTCCAGGGATCTCTGCAACTGGTCACCTTATCTCTGTTCCCACCAACAGCTCTTCATCACTTACCTGCTTAACCATTTATTCTCTAAGGACCTCCCTGCCCCCAGTTTTGGATTCCTCTAATCCTTGGCCCACATTTCTGCCAGCACAATCTACCTAAATCGAAATCTAAATATTTCACTTCCCTGAATGCTTGATGACTCTCCATCTCTTATGGAATAGAGCTCGTGGTTTCTTTCATTGTAAGAACAAAACCTTTTAAGCTTCATCAGCTCTTCTACAAATGTTCCTAAGCTCTGGCCCAACAGAATGACTTGCAGATCTGTGAAGTTGACGTCCTCTCTTAGATCTCTTTGTGTATCCGTGTGTTTCCACAGCTTGAAATGTTCGGCCTTCATCCTGCGTGTCTGATGAATATGCATCCTTCCATCAAGACTCAGATGAAATTATATTTTCTTTGATCCTTCTTAAGCCCTAATGCCACCCAGAATTAGAGCCTCTCTCTACTGTGTTATAATGCCTTGTATAGATCTTTGTATTCATTTCCATGTATCTCATTTGGTGTCATTGTTTGTCTTATGTCTGCCTACCCACCGGCAGAGGCTATGTATTATTAATCTTATAATTTTTATCTTTTTATTTTTATTTCATTTTTTAAGAACAGGGAACAGGTGTTTTACACTATCCTTTTAATGAATGTTTTGTAAACCACAGAAGTTTAAATTATAAGACAAAACTTTTTCAAAAACAATAGCTATTTTTCTAATATCAGTTACTCATTTTTCACATTTACAAGTTCTTTCTTTTAAATTGAAATATAATCTGCATACCATAATATTCACTCCTTTAAAATACACAATTCAGTGGTTTTTAGTATATTCACAAAATTTTGCAACAATCACCAGTATCTAATCACAGAACATTTTCATTTCCCTCAAAAGAAACCCTGGACCCATTAGCAGTCACTTCTCACCTTTCTCCCCACCCCGAGGCTGTACTTTTTGTCTTCATAGGTTTGCCCATTCTGGACATTTAATATAAATGGAATTACATAATATGTGGCTTCTTGAGTCTGGTTTCTTTCACCTAACAACGTGTTTTCAAGGTTCATCCATGTTGTAGAAATGTTCTTTTTCTTTTTTTAGAGATTGTATTGCAACTGAGAATTATACAAGATTAAGAAGAGTCATAATAAGCTTATTTAATAGTGGTAATAACAAAATCTGATTTTATTTATTTATTTTTTTAAGCACAGGGTCTCACTTTGTGGCCCAGGCTGGAGCACAGTGGCATGATCATAGCTCACTATAGCCTCCAACTCCTGGGCTCAATCAATCTTCCTTCCTCAGCCTCCCAAGCAGCTGGGACTACAGGCATGCGCCACCACACCCGGCTAATTATTTTTAAAAAATTTTTGTAGAGACAGGGTCTCACTATGTTTCCCAGCTGATCTCGAACTCCTGGCCTCAAGCAATTCTCCTCTTTTGGCCTCCCAGAGTGCTGAGATTATAGGTGTGAGCTACCGTACTGAGCTATTCCTTTAAAATTTTTTTTTTAAATTTTTAATTATTATGGGTATACAATAGTTGTATAACTTTATAAAGTAAATGTGATTTCTCTTCAAAGGGAGGACACAGGTAGAAAGAGGGCGTTTAGGACTCTAAGTCAGAAGTTGAGAAGGAGAAGAGTCTTGGGATAAATCGGTGAATGAATGATCGAGATAGTACGTCAGCTGCAATTTCTTTTAGGGACTTTGCCTCCTTCCTTTCCTCTATTTTCTTCTTACAGCTTGTCTGCAGTCCTCTTTGAGCTAAGATAGAAATCAAAAGTAAAAGTAAGATTCATTCATTATAATTTTTATTATTGTGATTTTTATTTGAGGCTGTGGAGAAAAGAACCAAAAGACGGAGATAATTGGAAAGATAAATAACCCAGGCTGAAAGCATGCAGTGCTCAGATCCCAGATGTGTAATCAAAATGAGCTTGATAACAAATAAATTGAACCTGATATAGGAGGGTGATCATTTCTTTAGTTTGACACCCTCCCCTTTCTATCCTTATTCTCACTCTTATTTTTTAAATGTGGGTCATGGGATAACTAGATATTGTAATTGTCTGGCCCAGTAACTCTCAAAATTAATGTGCATAGATTCACTTGGAGATTTTGCTAAAATGCAGGTTCTTACATAGTAGGTCTGAGGAAGGGCTGAGAGTTTGTGATTCTAACAAGCTCCCAAGTGATGTCAATGCCACTGGTCCTGGGCCAAGGACTACAGTTTGGGGAGCCAAACTGTATTCCCGGGAATGTTTGGTAAAATGAAATTCAAGGCCTTCTTGATGAGTAAAGGGATTAAATGTGCAGTTTTCCCTTTATCAACATTGCTTTGTCATGTATTAGGAAAGGGAATTGAATTGATCTTCCTAGAACTATTTGGGCTTGCAAAGACATGCCAATTACTCTGTTTCTGACCTTTCAGGAACATTTCAAAACTTATGTATATGCAGGCCTAGGGCATATACTTTCCTTTATGTATGTTATTTTTTCAATAAAAAATAAAGAAGTACAATTATTTAAAGTCTCTGATTTCAGTGTCATCTGTTACTAGTTTTTCCCCTTTGTAGCAAAGAAGCAAGAATTTTATTTTGTTGATTTTATTCCTTTGCCTTGCATAACTGAAACCCATCTTTTAAACACATTTTTATGACACTTGTAAAATACATTTCTATTATGGTTATTTTTTTGTCCCCAGGTTTTACATTTTCTACATAAAACCCATTCTGTATTCTTTCTGGAGTTCTGACCTGACCCTGCTTTTTGTCACTTTTCCATGTACTTTTTATGTTTCAGCAGAGTTCTGGTAATGATCCCATTTGACCTTAAGAAAAATGAGCTATTAAACATTAAACAGGACCGGTCACGCTGGGTCTGATGTGAGGTGTGACCGCGCTCCACTCGCCATTTAAGAAATAAAGGTCCCCTAAGAATGATGGGACACTCACTTCCTGAGGATGTGAGGCTTAGATCTGAACAGATCCTCTTTGAAAAGGAGCCCAGATGATGGCAGTGTAAAAGCTTATCCTGTCAGCGGTGAAAAACCTCCCTGTCATCGCAGTGTGCTATGGACAGCGTCACACACTTCCTATCACGGCCGCCCAGGCTGGCCCAGGGCAGCATGGTGGGATGGTCTGGAAGAGACTTGGGTTCTGGTGTTTTCGAACAAGCATTCGATGTTTAGATCTTACTAATGGTGTGTTCTTCAACAAGGGATTCAGTCTCTCCGAACTTCAGTTGACTTCTCTGTAAAAACGGGAATGAAAATAACTGCATTGAAAAACCGTTGCAAGGATTTAAATTACATAGATATATAAATATTTCTAACATAATACTTAGCACATCGAGATGTCCAAAAGATGAACTCTCTTTTCTTTTCCATATTTTTCCTTTTTAGGCAAAAACATGTCATTGCAAGAGTTTGCAATCTAGATATTTGACATAGCAATCTGGCTTTGAGGATGATGGACCGTGGGATGTTTATTTCATGCACACATGTTGGATCCATATATCATTTTATACTTTTTTTTACCTTTTGGATTTTCCAGATTAAACTTGTATCTCAAGTGGGATAAGAACATAACAAAGATGTTTGTAGAATTCCTTTATTGCGAATAAAGATATTTATTCCTATCATCTCAAAGGAATACAGAGAAATAGTATAGATGAGAATTTATTTTGCATTTTTAATTCCTATATGTAAGGTGTCACAAATTCGGAAAAACCTCTGTTGAAGATTTAGATGTAATTATAGTGTTTTTAAAGAAATGAATATTTGGCTACTTTTGATTATAACCAGTCGAATCTGGCTTTAAAAAAGGGTGCTACCTAGCTGTAAAATAAATAGTTGGAGGGCACTTTAGTAAGGATCAATCCCCTTATTTTATATCTGGAAAATGTAGGGTAGTGAAGCAACTTGCCTAAGGTGGAAAGTGAGGAGTCGATGAATCACCTCTTGTCCCCTCTAAGTTATAAGGGGTAGGAAGTAGACATAAATGCTGAAGAAATGACCAAAGAGTCAGTGTATTAATAGGTGCTAAAGCTGGACTAGAAAATGCAGCTGGGACTTGAGGTTAAAGTGACAGTGTTCTATAACTGAGCTCCCAAAGTATTAACACAACGACTCCCGCCAAGCCACCCCCCTACCAGAAAGCATGCCCTGGAGATTGGCAGATGACTTTCAATTGCCAGAAAACCATTCATTTCAAATACTATTTGCTCTGTAATTTTACCTAGAGTATTAATTTGTTTAGCCTGCCTCTTTCAACTATTTGTGTCTTGACAGGAAAAATATCAACCTAGCAACTGCCCAAATTGTCATAATTTTTTTTTTTTTTTGGTTATCACTTTTGTTCTTCTTCGATAGATTTCTCACTTAGCATCAAACATCTTAGTGTAACCCTCACAAAACAAAGTCCTTGGAGAATTCTATAGAATGTTGTTAATTTTGCTTATTCAAATTTATATTGGGGGTTGTTAGTTCTCTGAAGATTCAAGGAGCTATTTTATAGTTCCAAATTGTAAAACTGTCCCATAAAACTGAAAATACCAAAGAGAAAGAAAGAAACATAACTAAGAGTTATTTACAACATAGTGGTCAAGATAAAATTAGGTAAAAGAGTGAGTTTCTGGGTACAAATAACAGCTTATCTTCTAAAGGTAAGAACCTAGCAGTGACATATAAGGAGCTCACACTTTATTAAAGTTATCTCCTTCAGCAGATCAGTTTGATGTTATGGCAGGAATAAACACGGGCTGGCTTTGAGGATGTATAATTTTAATTTAGTTCTTTATATCCCCATCATGCCGTGAAACATTCGAAGCATCTAAGCCATTATTGAGAAATGGTCATCCTTTTTTTCCAGAATGCGGCACCTAACATATTTGCACCTAGCAACATGGATAAGAATAAACTATGCGATGAGGAGCCAGCCCAGCGAGTGACTCATATAGGTGGTTTCTGTAATTTCTTAAATCCTTTGTGCATTTGGCAAAGTCCAGGAACTAAAATAATTGGGAAGGTTGACGTTGGAAGGAACAGCATCATATCTCTCCCTGCGGAGTCAATACCCCTCCCAGGAAACAGCCACGGCAGTTTTAGTTTATTACTTGGTCACACTTGTTCAGCCTCTTTCTCTTTCACTTACTCTTTCTCTTGCTCCTTTGCTCTCCTGCTCTCTCCTCGAAATAAAGTTTCATCTTTGAATATAGAGTCAATGAATTCAGTACCTTCAATTTCTATAATCTTTTATCACATATTAAAATCCTTAAAAGACTATTTTGCATAGTTTTGACTGCAAAAACTAGTTTTAAATGGGCATTCTTTTGCATGTAGTAAAAACAGAAAATGCAGGAGTACTTCAGCTGAGCAGGCGGCTGTCTTACAATGATTTTCTTTCGATTTCTACCAAAGGAAAGTGTAAACTACAGGTGCTATAGAAGAAATATTGCTCAGCGCATTCAGCTCTGCACTATTTGTGGGCCCCCTTGAATACAGGTGATAACTTCCTACTGCTGCAAATACGGTGTCTTTTCTTGACAGGAGGGTGGCAGCTTGGGGCCTGTATATAGCTTGGTTTCTTTGGGTCATACTTTTTCTCATAATTGTTTTGTCACTATGACACTATATTTTACTTAGTTTTATATTTCAAAGATTTTGAAGAGTCTGCTCAGAATATAGATTATCCATCCAAAGTCCTTGCCATTCTTTAGTTTATGAACTGAAATCAACTGAAACCATTGATTTAAGTGGTTCTTGCCCCAGGGTGCAAGAATAGAATCACCCAGAAAATACAGATGGCGATGTCTGAGAGGGGCCTGCACTCAGAATGTTTCTAACATCCCTTCTCCTCCTTCCCCAGATGACAGTACCGAGGCTTGGGGCTGAGAGCCACCAAGCTATCTACACAACTGTCTTCTGTTGCCTGGAGAGGTGACGCTGCTTACTGATGAGACAGGCCCCGTAGCCAGCCTGCTTGGCTTCAAATCCCGACTGCCACTTCCCACCTGTGTGACTTTAGGCAAGGGTCCTTAACCACTCTGATCCTCGAGTCCTTATTTGTAAGGGGGGGATGGGGTGGAAACAGACTACACTTCTGAGAATTGCCAGGAGGCTGCCTGAGCACTGACAAGGCCATGAGAACAGTGTCAGGCACATAATCGATAGAATATAAGGGAATCAGTAAATATTTAATTCTCACTTCCAGCATTTTGTCATTTAAAAATTTAAAATTGCCATTTAAAAATTTAAAATTGTCATTTAAAAATTTAAAATTTAAAATTGTCATTTAAAAATTTCTCCCAAATGTTGAAGAGGGCCTTATTATTTGTGACGGACACACGTTAAGTGCTGCCAAACAACAGACTGGGAGTCCCCACCGTCCCCTCGCCTCCTCCTGCCCAGTCACCGGGCCTGGGCTCACGACAACCCCACTGAGGATTATGTTATTTCTTTAAATTGGATTCTGTATACCCTTACTTTATTCCAAAATGACTTGGGGCAGTTATCGTACATCCATACACACAATATAACAAGTTAAAAGAGCTAAATAAAATCAGGCCAGGGGAGAACCAGGGGAGGAAGGCAGATGGGCCTCTGAGGTCTGGCTCCCGCTAGGTCCTACAAGGTCCTGTACTTGTTTGGCCCACGCCCACGTCATTCAGGCTACATCCATGCCAAAGTGATGTCTGACGCTACACGTGCAAGAGCTCTCTTGTTAACACAAGACATAGAAGGAGAACATTTATTATTACTGTTTTTATTAGTGAGAGAATTTAGAATCTAGTAAATGAAGCACATTTTTCTGGTTGATGTTACAGGTCAGGGACAGTGAAACACCAACGCTCAGATGCTATTTGTTTTACTTGGAAATGATGTAACTTATGTCATATTATTAGATGAAAAAAAATTCTTTAAAAATACCTGCTAGACATTACCACCTCATAAAAGACAACTGTTTACTTTCATTGTCTAAAGAAGTGAGCCTAAAATGGGTGCCGGATAATGCATTTGTTTCCATTTCTATGATTCACTTTTATCAGAGCATGCCGCTGCATGTGGTTAGCTCTCAAGTCTATAAAAGGAGACCAACGAGGAGTTGAGAAGTTTGGCCCAGTGTCCCCACAATCTCCTCTGGACATCCCTCCTCTGGTCAGACCACTGTCATCGGGATGACCCTCCAGCCGGATGTGTCGGGGCCCCCACCTTGGCTTGGAAAATACTCAGTGTTCTTGTGGACTAATCTGCTAAAGCAAGAGGAAGACAAAATAACTGTCAAGTCGAAATTTGTTAGAAAGCCATTTGGTGCTTCAACATTGTTACCTTCAGGCTTGATGGTGGAGACGTTTCATTCTCTTCTGTTGCACATTTGACGACATTAAACTCTTCCAGGTTGTCTTGTTTGATGCACCTACTCCAAGACTAAAAACTTCTTAACTGGGAACAGACTAATGAGACTGCTTTCCTCCAGCAGTGGGCGAGGTGGTGGGGGCAGCTGGGAGATCACTAGCGACTGAGAAGAGACTGCGCTCTGCAGCTTGTAGATTTTCAGGAAGAGGGCTGTGGTGCCTGTCGTTCTAGGTGTGTCTTGAAATACATCTCGTAGCTTCCCTGGCAGTGAGGTGTGGCCACCTGATTGAGTTTTAGCCTGTGGAATATTAGTGGAAGTGGTGTTTGTCCTGCTCTCAGGTCTGGTCAAGGAAATCTTTCCACCTGATTTATTCTTTCTCCTTTTTGTTTAATGAAGACTAAAATGGCGATATTGGAAGCAACACGTTGGAGATAACGGAGCCAATACTAGGATAAACTTGGGTCTTTAAATTTCTGCTCAAAGGAGACCATCTGTGCTTTGAGAACTTCTATTTTGGACTTTACATAACCGACACATAAACTTCCACTGTATTTGTAAGTTTGTTTGTTATGGCAGCTAATGTTCTCAAAATGGGCAGAAAGAGCGATAGGGGTTCAAAAGCAGACCTGGCTTGCTGCCCACATTTCCCTGTTTAGCTCTGTAGCTTGAAGTCTGTTGTTTCCTTCAAATCTCCTACAAACATATAGCTGAGAAGAATTACAAGTACTTTTAAAAGTAAGGTTTAAACAAAACTCATGAAACATGCCACATATACTATAATATTGACTTAAGCATGATTTCCTGTATTAATTTATGCATAAGTCTTATACTTCTAAACTAGTTCTTATAACTAGTTTATGCCCCTATGGAAGTTAAACTTTGATCTATAATGTTTGAGATTATCAGACATTTTCTTCAAAGTACAAAAGTCAGTGATAGACTAGTTCAAGTCATGGGTCATGGTTTCTAAATTAGTAGATTTGGAGTTAATAAAATTATATTGGACAGCTGAATGTGATAACTAGAAAGGCATGCTCTCTAGAGCTGCAGTATCCAGTATGATGGCAACATGTGGCCATTTAAATTTAAATTTACATTGGTTAAAGTGAAATAAAATTGAAAATTCAGTTACTTAGTTGTAATAGTGGCAACTGCATTGAACAACACAGATACAAAATATTTTCATCATCACAGAAAGTTCTAAAAAAAAAAGGGAGAATTGATAATATGAATCAATTAGATTCATTGATAATTTACAAACCTCACTTTTTCTGGAAATTTCTTGTTTTCTGTACCCTGCTCAAATGCTACACGAATAAGTACCACACCTGGACTGAGTTTTGAGCCCTGCCCTCCCTTTGCTCCAGTTCTGGGGAAGGCAGGGCCGTGGACCAGGCAGCCGCAAGCAGGCAGGAAGGGCAGCAAGAACAAGAAGCTGGATGACGCACAAACTGCACCACCAGCTTTTATGTGCTCACGAAGGTTGCCTGTGCTCCCCCATGGGTTAGTAATTTGAATTTATAGCTTTGGTGAGTAAAAATTTCCTTAAAGGAGGTATAGTACTGTGGAATACTATTTGACTTATCAGTTACTAGCCTAAAATCTAATACTGCTCATAGAAAAGGAAATTAGAAACAGCAAACATAAATGGACGTAGGTGAACTCTAGATTGTTAAATAACAACATCATTTAACTGCTGCAGAAGACTGGATTTTCCTTGATGCCTCTTGCACTTACAGGGCTGGGGTTTCTGGTGCTTTCTCCCTTTCAGCAGCCAGCACTTTCACTTGTCTCTCGATTTCTGGGTTTCCAAACACAACCTCCAGCGCTTCTCTGGACACTAACCTCTTCCTCTGAACTTTTCCATCTGGGATACCTTTCTCAAACCTAAACTAAAAAAAGGACTGGCTACATCTGGGTGGGTTTCCAAGGCAATGGCACAGTCTCAGCTATGTCGCAGAAAAGTTCCCGCTTCCACTATAAATGCATTCATTCCTACGCTCTTGCTGTCCCAAGTATGGAGCGTCACTGTAATTAGATCTCTCCCAGTCACTATCTTCTCTTTTTCAAGCTGCATTTTCATCTTCCTCTTTTTCAGACACAACGTAATAAATAACAGATTTCAAAAATCCACAAGAATAAACAAAAAGAAAAAGGTGTTTGGATACCAGTGCACACATAATTCACTGCAGTGTTTAACCTTTGTCTTTTTAAAACAAACTCTAGCTTTGGGAGAAATACTGCAGGAAACAATGTCTCCTGTGTGCTTCTAAAAGTAGTTGAGACATTTCAGATAAAATATGTAGGCATTTAAAGCAAAATTGTCACTTTTCAGCACCAAGCAACCCTGAGTTCGTACACTGCGTTGTGGAAGATGCATCAGTTTTATCTGGAGTAGAATTAATGGAGAATGCTTACAGGAGTACTCGGAAGTCTTTAATCATTTTAGCGCTTCAGTTTGAAATGAGCAGAAAATAAATAGTAAAAATTATGATTTCTGATGGCACCTTCTTTGGCTGTTGTGTCATGTTGCCTGCTGGTTGTCCCCTGGCACACAAGGCATGTGCAAGCCATCATGAGCACAGTCTAAAGAAGAACTTCGACCCTTCCTGAAATTGCTTAATTTTAGGCACATTTTTTTCTTTAGTAGAAGGAGAGCCACAATATTCATTATTAAAGTTGAGTTTCAATTTTGAGTACAGCCATGCTGGTCTGGCTCCCATGATCTCAAATTTGACTCCCGTCTGTGGGAATGAGATATGTATGTGTTCTCTGCACTTCCAGTTTGGTTTTATTCATGATAAAAGTTTTTGTGAGGTACTTTGGAGCGGGATTAAGGTGTTTTCCTGCTCCTTCAATTGAGGCCACAGGGTCAGTGTTGCACATATTTAAAAAGGCAGACAGACTGGTACTTGGGTGTAGGTAACCTTCCAATGCCTTCTTTTTCATTTTAGATGACACTCTTCAGTGAAATCAAACAGTAGAAGCCTTAATCTGTGCCAAGCTTTAGGGATACAGTAGAAAGCAAGATAGGGAGCCTCTTCCTCGAGAGCAGTCACAGTCCCCTAGAGGAGGCAGACCTCAGAAACAGGTACTACTCTAATTATATATCACAAGAATGTTTATTAGAGCTCACTAGGGGGATCTGACTAATGGAGGTATCAGATAAGGAAAGCCTCTTGGAGTGAGATTTAAGTCGATAGCTGAGCGATGGGTCAAGTGAATCGGGTAAATGGAGTACGGAGAAAGCATTACAGGAACTAAAAGCAGGTGCAAAGACCCTGGTGCAGGAATGACTCCACTAGGTTTGCAAAACAGAAAGAAGCAAGTGTGGCTCTTGCAAATAGGTAGAACAGGAGGTCTGAGAAAAATAAGGCTGAGGTGGGAGACAGGCACCAGATCCTAGAGGCTCTATCAGCCATGGTGAGGGTTTTAGTTTTATCCTAAGAGTAATGGAAAGGCATAAAAGAGTTTTAAATGGGAAATGACATGATTAGAATTGCCTTATTGAACGTTCACTTTGGCTGTTGTTGGTAAATGGATTACCAGGTGGCCAGAGTGGGTGTGGGAGCCTGGTTAGGAGGCTCCTGCAATAATCAAACCAAGACACATTTGTGATTTTGATCTAGGGCAGTGGTTCTCAAAATGTTATCTATGGACCCCTAGGGGCTCCCAGAGATCCTTTTATAGGGTCTGCAATACAAAAATTATTTTCATAATAACACTAAAACATCATTTTCCCTTTAAATTGTTTTGCCATTTGCACTGACAGTACCAAATCATAGCTCTGGAGCTTTAGCTCTCATCAAGGCTGAGCCTCTAAACTGTGTGTATAGTCATTAAATTCTTCATCTCAACATGTTCTCAGTGAGAAACTGCAAGCTTTCCTTACAAATATCTTTGATGAATTAGAAACATTTATTAATTTTATTGAATCTCATCCCTGAGTACGCATCTTTTTAATACTCTGTGTGACAAAATGACAAAACATTTTGAGAAGTAGCTCAAAGTTACTGCCAGCTTCCCAAAGCAGAAGCTGTCTTTCTCTGTGCAGTAGGAGAGGTCAGGTGTTTGGTGTAGCAGGGGCTAAAGAGAAACAGTATGAGAATGCATGCTCTAAAACCCAGGGAAGAAAAGAGGTAAAGATAATGGAGTATATATAAATACATATATGGGCAATTATGAGTCACTCTGCCAAGCTAATTAACCTCCCAGTCCTGCTGGTTACGTAGTCATAAATACAGTCTGAGGGTGCCCTAGAAAGCCACTGTCTGGTGGGTACTAGCAGTGACATGCTCATAATGGATTAGGGGAATGGGCCGTGCACATCTCTTTCCAACTCTGCATTTGGTAATGTCAGATTGGCAGCTTGAAATCAGACATGGTATTTCTATTTACACCATGTTAACTGGCAAATACTACAAATTGGTGTTTTGTTTTGTTTTTTAATTAACCCTGGATAACTAGTTGTTAAACATTTACCAACACACCTCTGGTCCTAACTAGGTCTTTGAATTCTTTTTCCGTCTTACGTTCCCAGGGCAAGCCATTGGCCCTCTCTATTAATCCCTGTTTATTTAATAATCTTTATTTAAAAAGAGAATTTGAGATAATAGCTGGCATTGTTAAAATGTAAATATCTGGCCTATAATATGTGATCAATAAATATTTGCTGAATATTGAATGTTAATCAAATAAAATATGGGTCAAAAAAGACAAGAATGTATATTTTAATTGCCATTAATAAAATCTGCTGTCCGTCTTTTTATAACCTTTATTTTGAATATAGCACTTACATCATATTAGAGTTATTTGTTTATATTTAAATGCCAAAAATCTATCTTTTGCTGAAATAGCTCAATGTTATTGCCTGCTTCCCGAAGCTGTTTTTCTTGTGCAGTGGCAGAAGGCAGGTGCTCAGTGTGGCAGAGGGCTAAAGAAAGACAGGGTGTGAAAGTGTGTGAACTAAAGTTCCCTCATTTCCTATTTACTTTCATGAAATTATATTTGGAGAAGAAGCTATTATAAAACCTTACCATCTTTTCTCAATGATGTATTACTTTAAACAGTTCTAGTGTTGACAGCCATTTAGGGGGAAAAATAGGGTCTCAATAATTTTGAGAGCACTTCCTAGAAATGCTACTTCAATAAAATTAAATTTGTTTAAAAGTCTCTGAGAATCTCATATTTTGTCCACTTCTACAAAGGATCAAAACATTTAAAAAACTAGATGATAACCCCTCTTCCTCCAAAAAGCCTTCACATCTCACAATTTTAAAAATGTTATTTCCACAGCAGGTACTTTGTCATGAAGAGCGTATTTGAGCTTGTTTCTTGGAAGATAAACAGTGGAAGATAAACAACATGTTGGGCTTCAGTTACAACAGAGCCTTCCAAAAGAAATAAAAGTCACCAGCTAATCCTTCGAGTACTGGAATTTGCTGGACCGCTGGCCAAGTGAATATTTAGGAGATTGCCTATGTGTCTGTGTGTACAATTGTCCAAATCTTGACTTTGAGGAAAGAGCGGAAAGAAGACCAACGTAGGACCACTGACCTCATCCAGAAGGTGTTGGGGATTGTGGAGACAGCGCCCCCTCGCGCGCATGTGCGTGTGCGTGCGAGTGTGTGAGTGTGCGCGTGCGCGAGTGTGCGTGCGTGCGCATGCGTGCGCATGCGTGCGTGCGTGTGGCGGGAGAGCAGGTGAGGAAAGGGCAGGACAGCTAACCCTAACCTGCAGCTAAGCAGCCGAAGTCTCTGGGAGACTTTCCCTGATAATTTCCAAGGCTGTCATAATAAAAACCAGCCTGGGTGCCTGTAGCTCGCGCGGGGCGTCAGGCGGCCTGATTCCGAAGATTCTTTGCTGACGGGGATGCCATCTTTCCAGTTTGAAGAGTCAGTTAAACTTTCCTACAACTCGGCTGGTCCTTTCGCCTCTCCACTAAGTGTGTGTGAGTATATGTATACGTCTGTTCCAGCAGTTTCTCTGGGTATTGGGAGACACCTAGCCACACACAAGAACACACAACTAACATGAAATTTCCAGGGCAGCATCTGAGAAGCATGCAAAGATGTGTTGTTCTTGGCACAGAAGAGAAATCGAGCTCCCCAAACCCACTCTTGATTATCATACTTTAATTCAGCAGTCCCCAACCTTTTGGGCACCAAGGTCTGGTTTCATGGAAGACAATTTTTCCACAGACCAGGGGTGGGGTGGGGTGGGGGTGATGGTTTTGGGATGATTCAAGCGCATTACATTTACTGTGCAGTGAGACCTCTCTGCTAATGATAATCTGTATCTGCAGCTGCTCCCCAGCGCTGGCATCACCGTCTCAGCTCCACCTCAGATCATCAGGCTTTAGATTCTCACAAGTAGCGCAACCTACATCCCTCGCATGCGCAGTTTACAGTAGGGTTCGCGCTCCTATGAGAATCTGACACTGCCACTGATCTGGCAGGAGGCGGCTGGTACTGGGGATTGGGGGCCGCAGCTTTAATTGAATCAATGTCCCTATGTCCCCCAGTCTCTCATGTCCACACTGCTAGTTGCCCTGGGGCTAGGGAAAAAGCCTCTGTTTGCACTGGTTTGCAATGCATAGAAAAATAGGAGCTGAAAGAAGGAAACCAAGACAGTGTAGGTGCAATTATTAAGAGACTCATTCATGCTCTGCAGTTCCCAGAACTGTTTCCTACTCTGGCCAGGTCAACCTTTGGGGTGATGTGTGAATTCTTATCCTGGGCCAGTAAATAATGAAGGTCAATCTTCTAATGTGGGCTGGGGTCAGGAGAAAAGGAGAGAAAATTGACTTTTTATATTGGTATTAGTTGTAGGAATTTTATTTTCATCTATATACTTGTCTCTGAATGCAATGTTATTTCAAATATGCTCACCTTATCTTTTAGTTTTGTTAATACCCTTGAAAAGACCTGATAAAATACTGAAGATTTGGATGGGGATTTTTATATTTTTAGAATCCCCTTCCCACACCTCATATAAAAAGTTTCCTTTCAAATAATATTGTCTCTTGATGAGAACACATCTAAAATAGCCACAGGACAATTATTTTGAAGCATAACATATAATTTACTAAGCAAAATGAACTGAACACTTAAAAGACAGGAAAGTTAGGAAAATGTGCGTTGTTCGTGTGTAATTCCTGTTATTCCACAGGGAGAAATTTGAGTGTTCTTCAAAATATGGGTCAGCTGAGCTCACTAAACATTTTGAAAATTATATAACTTTCTGACTTGCTCAGGATGTAAGGATCATGTCACTACCTACAGCATTTAATTTATAATCCATGTGGGAATGCATTCAATAAATGTAGTTTTAGTTCTAAATAGCATATTGTTAGATGAAAATAACTCACTGGAAAAAAATTGTTCATAACTATGTATTTCTTCTGAACATAAATGGACAAACATGCTGAAATCATAGTCACATCAGAAAAAACCCTAAAATAATTTGCTGGAGGGAAGATCATGTATACTCAGTACTCATGAAGCTCTATCTCTGGCTGAAGACTTTGTAAATAAATCTTCTACAGCATAGTGGACGGAGGTTAGAGGCTATTTAGTATAAATAAGCAAAAACAGAGCTTGTATTTGACATACTATATATTACAGAAGACTTTCCTCCAAGGTTTCCAAGTATTGGAATTCATAATAGAAAGCCAAATATGTCCTTGGAAGTATAATGGATAGTTAAAAATGCTTACCAATTATATGACATTTTAAAACAATGTGTATTGGGATCATGAGCTATGGAGTATTTGAAAAATCCTTATGATGCTTGTTCTGGGGCTATGCCTGCAATTTTAATTTCCAAATTTGGGATATCATGGAACTTTATTAAGGGCAAAAATAACTGCTGACTATTTGCCAAGGAGAGTATAAGGTTTTTCATTTCTGTCGCTCAGTTTCTTACCAGAACCAACAAGATCAGCATTCTACTCATGATTTACAGAGGAAGACTCTGAGATTCAGGCTGTAGGAACTGACCCTGTGGGAAGCTCTCCTACTTCATCCATTCGTTTATTTGTTTATTTATTTATCTTAAAGAAGCAAGTAAACTTTTGCTTCCTTCATTGAGAAAGATATGTTTACCAAGCACAGATAGAAGAGGGAATGGTGTGACTCACACTCTGGAAACTCAGGGATGCTTGAGTATGTGTGATGGGTCATTGAACTCAGAGCTTCCTTTCGAGTGGGACGATGAGCTGGAGTTTAAACCTAGAGAAAAGGATCAGTGAGAAGTAGATCACGGATGTGTGCATTTGGAAGAGGGTGCTGTACGTACACATACGCATGTATGTTTCACATCCTCATTCAAGGGTGGGGCTGTGGAACACCATTTTCTTCTTTATTCTGTGCTTTTTATTCTTTATCCTTCTCCCTGCTTCAGTAATTACTGCACACTCAGGAACCAGCCCCTGCATTGGCCACCATCTGTTGCAGGTCCCGGAGACGGGAAATCATTCATGAGCCAGAGGAAATACTATCAGCTTCCCACTCTTCAGTGTCTGCACCCTCAAATTCTTGTGGAGGAGAACCCTGGAGACTCCTTAAATTCAATTCTGTGCAATTAAAAAGTATTTTTAGCCATAGGCATTTAGAGATAGAATGAACATTGTTTCCCCATTTAGTACAATGCCTTCAATTGCCTTAGAAAGGGAAAAAAAATAAGAATAATACCTTCTGACATATGCCAAGTGAACTAAAGTATTAGGCTTTTTATATACATATTCTCTGTACATGTATTTTATATTCTCACAATTCTTACAATACCTATCAATGCAGGAATCCTTATCCTCAATGTATAGTTGAAGACTCTGACATTTGGAGGATTTTAAGATTTTTAAGAGCAGAGGAAGCAGATATTTTAAAAAATTATTCTGATTGTACCATATAACAATTTTGCAAGGTACAAAAGTAGATGTGAGAAAATCAGTTGCGGCTTATTGCATTAGTCTCAGCAAGTCATAGCATCAGCCTGGATCAGAGACAGTGGGGCGGAGGAGGAGACAAAAATCAGCAAAACCATAGAATATAGGACTGATGGCACTTGGTGATAGGTCTATTGTGGGAGGGGAGGAGAAGGAGAATAAAGAACCAAATTTGACAACCGGTTTTTGGCTTGAAGAACTGGCTGGTGGAGCCACTTGCAAAGATGAAAAGCCCTGGCGAGATTTGAGAAGTGGAGATGAGATAGGGAGCAGAGGGCGGATGCCAGGAGCAAGGAGACCATGAATTGCTGGCGTGATATAGGGGGTCTTCAAAGAGTTTTTTTGATTGGAGATCCAAGAACACATGTGTATTCTACCAAATGCCCTGTGCACCCTTTTCCCTCTCCTTACCCATGTGGCAATCCAAATGGTACCTGGGCCTTGGGTTTGAAAATGCAGATGTAAACTGCATCTTCTGGATAGCTATAGAGGTTGACTGTTAGCAACTCACTTAATCTAAGATCCTGTGGCCCCATTGGACTTAGCTAGGACTTAGGTAACCTGAGAGAAGGATTGGCAGTGTTACTATTGTCATACGGATCTCACCTCAGTGTAAACTGAGATTTGGAATTTTGGTGTATGTTTGATAAAAAGATGCAGCTAAAAGCTCAAAGAGGCTATTTGGGTGAAGTGATGTACATAATAGGAAAGGGTCTTCAAAGAGGAGAGTGTGGGGGGACAGAGATGGAAAAGAACATGAACTGTCTGTATTACTGATGGGTCCCATGGATTTAGTCTGAACTTCATGGAGATGGAGGTTGGGAGAAGACTGAGGGGTCTGTTTTAATGGGCACAGAGGCACCAGCCAATGGTTTAGGGGCCAAGGTAATGAAGCAGGATACAGGTTAGGGAAGAGCACCATTGTCCCCATACCTAGGCATAACACAGCCTGATTCTGAAATGATAAATGCTGTTTGGGCTTGAGGGGTTGCACTTTGGGAGCACCAGAATCAGAGCTGGCACTTAATTTAAAGAGACACGTGCCCTTGTCCTACTTCTGGAGATTCTGATTTGGAAAACCTAGGGTGGTATCTTGGGAGCTGACATGCAAAAGCTCCACCAGAGTGCTGATGCTCATGCCCGGGTGAGAACCACTGCCTTTGGAGGCAGTGTTTTGGCTTCATTGTTTTATATTCTTGTCCCCTTCTTCTCAGCTTTCCACATTCCCATTAAAACAGCTTCCTTTCCCTAATATTGGTTTTCTTAATCCTTCACTGAAGGCTTCTCTGAAGGAAAATTACTGGCAGATTCAGCCAGCTTTTGACTCTTCATACTTGGATTCAGATGAAAAGAGAGTTAAGAATGTAAACATCCTTTTTTCTTCCTTAGAAGAAGATGGCTCACAAGCTTATTTTGTTTGATTTGCTCAATGTTAAACAGTTGTGTGAATACTTTTCTTGAAACATCCTCTCTCTTCCACTATTATTTCCACAGCTTGCTCTACTGTTATTTTTTGCTTAAAAGTTATTAATGGAATTTAGACATCAAAGCACCTTCAGCTTTGTTTCTCCAACCTGTCTCCATGGCTACAAAAATAACCCTCCAAAGTTGTAAGTCACAAAAATGATCCACCACCATACACACCTTCGTCCATTCCTACGTAAGCTAGGGGAATATGCCATTCTTTTGTAGAATCTATAGCATTAAAAATAAACTAGACTAGTGACCCAATTCCTGTTCAGTGATTCCTTTATTCCCCAACGTTACTTACAATTTTCAATCTAATGGAGTTCTTGCCTTCTTGAAATTAAGCTAAAATATAATAAGTGTAGTGATTTTCTTCATTGCAAAACTTTCAAATGTCCATTCTATTAACTTAGAAAATAGAGGGCAAAGTTACATCAGGAATTAAACTCAGCTCTCCATTTACTCTTTGGGAATTAAAGAAGAAAGAATAGATGGGGCTCCAGTTTGAAAGTGCCACGATTCAGCAGTCTTTCTGCATTAACCCTCGGAGGAAGGAGCCTGAGTTTCTAAAGAGAGAAGTGATGCTTTAAGTACTAGGAAAAAAGAGAGTCTTAGTCCTGGGAATGTAATAACCTGGCGATCAGCTGCTACCTGAGGAGGATGAACCCAATCAGCTGCTGAGAAGAGCAACTGGCCTGCTGCGCTGGAGCGCTGGAGGGACGACCACCCAGGGATCTTTCTGTTATCATGAGAAAAGGAAACGCTGTTGTTTCCTCCAACTGAGAAACTGAAGAATGTCTTGCCCATCCCCCACCATTTTCAGTGCTCCCTTCTTTTCTTTTTATTAGCTTTTGATAAAATTTTAATTTAGAAGTTGATTATGCAAACCAGAAACATATAACAATCATCTGACTAGCATTGTCCAATAGCATTATCTATTTTTAAAAATGAAAGAGAATGTATCTAAATTAAAATTTAATGTTTACTGCACATCAGATGAAATAGACACCGAAATCTGTTACATTTTTAAAATTCTTTAACTTATTCAGTTACTTTGGATTTACTGTTCATAAGGTAAAAAGAAGCTCTTTTTTTCTCCAAAACTTTTGTCGTTTATTGGGTGACTTTCCATAAATAATCCGCCCTCTCCAAACCTCAGTTTTTTATTTGGAAATTAAGAAAAATGTCAACACTTACCTATTATTATTAAAGCATGGGGTTTAAGATAAAGAAAAGAACTAAGAATTTTCTTAAACATATTCCTTGAGACTTTTTCATTATAAAAATGAAAATCATAGATGATAAAATTAATATTCCCATTTCAATGGACTCATCTGACAGGAGTTAACAAGATGCAATTTGAGGAATTTTAGGGGCCAATGTTAAGGCTAGCCACATATTTTCTGTCCTGAAATCTCTGGTGTCTTTGTGTTACCCAGACTATGTAGTGGCATAAATGGAGATGGCCTGGAAAAAAATAGAAAAAAGAAATAATAAAAATAAATGTCCTTTATTTCTCAATTCTTATCAACTAAAAATTCAAAATGTATTCACATTTTTCATGAGGTTTGATGCATAAAGTAGCATATGAATATGGGTAACACCAGAGAGAGACTGGGGGACCCTCTGTTAGTGTTCAGCTACCTTCATAAGATTTGATAATATTTTTCCATGCAGACAATTGCTATTTTCTCGGGTGAATGAAAATTACCTCTTGAAATGTTTCGAGTTTCACTGATCTATGACTTGTGATCTAAGTAAGACAAGTTCCTGAACTTCCCCACTCCATATCTTCTGCCATCCCTAAATTTTTCCATGTGAACGTGCTGATCCCAGAAAGTACATGAGTGAATATGGAAGCATAAATTTATTTGAGTGTTTATTGTCTTAGAAGAAAATGAAAAGAACAGTGCCAATATGCCATAAAGACTCACACTGTTGTGCAAACAAATTCCTTACTAAAGGAAAAGGGACAAAGATCATTCCTGGAGAACAGAAAGACTCCAATTAAATGGCTGTATAGCATGTGTTCCATAGATAATTGGGATGAAGTCATATCATTAGAACTGAGCTTTCGTTCTATCAATTTTTTATAGTGTGTTTTATAGGAAAGCCCTGCTGGAAAATAAGGAAATGAGGAGGATTGTCTGTGGATTTTTTTCTTTTAATTCTTGAATTGGCTTGGATTTAAATTGTGAGAATTTCCATTCACCACTTACTTCTGTACATCTAAACCTCACACATGGACTGGAGGATAGGAGGAATGAAGTGGAACTTTGCCTGGAGAAATTGTTTTTGTTTGTTTTAGAGAGGGTCTTGCTCTGTTGCCCAGGCTGGAATGTAGTGACCCGATAATAGCTCACTGTAACCTTGAATTCCCGGGCTCAAGCTTTCCTCCTGCCTTGGCTTCTTGAATAGCTGGGACTACAGGTGTGTGCTACCATGCCCAGTTAATTTAAAAATTTTTTTTAGAGATGGGTTCTTGCTATGTTGTCCAGTCTGGTCTCAAACTCCTGGGCTCAAGTGATTCTCCTGCCTTGGCCTCCCAAAGCGCTGGGATTATAGGTGTAAGCCACTGTGACTGGCTCTTGGAGAAATATTTATTATAATGTTTAAAATTGTCTTTTATAGTTACCTGACAAGAAATCCAAGATTCCTCAGTTTTTGTCCATAATAGGCAAAAACTGGAAAGAGCCCACATGTTCTTCAGTAGGTGCATAGTTGAACAAACCGTGGTGCACACACACTCAGCAATGCTAGTCAGCAATTTAAAGGAATGAACTGTTGATACATGCAACAACTTAGATGAATTTCCAGGGAATTACACTGAGTGAAAAGGGTCATTCTCCAAAGTTACACACTGTAGGACTCCAATTATATAACACTTTTGAAATTAAAAAATTTTAGAAATAGACAAGGGTTAGTGACAATGACATGGGGGCAGAAGGGAGGAGAATGTGTTATAAAAAGGCAACATGAGGGGTCCTTGTGTTGATGAAAATGTTTAGTATCTTCAACACGTGGCGGCGAATACATGAACCTATACATGTGACCCCCTTATCTGCAAGGAAGACCACCAGCAGATGCCTGAAACCTAGAATAGTACCGAATTGTCTATATACTATGTTTTTCTACATACACATAACCGTGATAAAGTTTAATTTGTAAATTAGGTGCAGATTAACAACAATAACTAATAATAAAATAGAACAATTAAAACAATATGCCAGCATCACTACTTTTGTGCTTTTAACATTTTCCTTGAATGCACCTTTATTAGGTAAAATAAGGGTTACTTGAACAGAAGCACTGCGATCCTGCCCCAGTCGATCTGGTAACCGAGTGGCTACCAAGGGACTCACTGGCAGGTAGCACGTGCAGCGTGGATACGCTGGACAAAGGGATGATTCAGTTCTTGGGCAGGATGGAGCAGGATTGAAACTTATGAATTGTTTGTTTCTGGAATTTCCCATTTTATATTTTTGGACTGAGGTTGACAGAGGGTAACTGAAACGGCAGAAGGTGCGAAGTCCCGGATTAGGAGGGACTACTGTGCAGAGCTAAATGCACAAACACACACTCAGAGTAGTACAAATAGACTGGGAAACCTGAGTGGGATGGGTGTATCAGTGTCAATATCCTGGTCATAATATTGATCCATAGCTTTGCAAAATATTACCATTGGGGGAAATGAGTAAAGGGTACACTGGTTGTCTTTCTAATTTCTTACAACTGCATGTGAATCTATAATTATCTCAGAAACTGTTTCAGTTAAAAGAAGTGGGTTGCCATTGCTAGTGGGATAAAGAATGAAATCCTTGCTACACCCTAGGAGGACGCCTGGTGCCTATTAACTTTCCAGCCCTGTCACACCACTTTCTTTGCACTCCATCCACATGAGACTTAACATTTTCTGAATGCACCACATTCCCTCATGCCATACTACACATAAGGCAAATCCACGTTTTGTGGACCTGAAACTTACTCAATTTTAGAGGCAATTTCAGACAACAACACACAGAATTATTATTATTATTTTTCACAGGAAATATATAAAAAATTTAATAGTGTATGTCCTTGTTCAGGAGAAATTATGTATGGTAATATTTCTTTTCTATCTTTTTTTTCTTTATTTCAGAATATTAATGGGGGTACAAACATTTTGGTTACATGTAATGCCTTTGCCTTGCCCAAGCCAGGGCTAGAGGCATGCCCATCCCCCAAGCTGTGCGATCCCCACCCATTAGTTGTGAGTTTAACCCCCCAACCCTCCCACCTGACCCAGTGAACATTACTACCATGTGAGCACCTTAGTGTTAATCAGTTAGTACCAATTTGATGGTGAATACATGTGGTGCTTGTTTTTCCATTCTTGTGATACCTCACTTTGAAGGATGGGTTCAAGCTCTGTCCAGGATAATATAAGTGGTGCTAGTTCACCGTTGTTTTTTGTAGTTGAGTAGTATTCTGTGGTATACATATATCACATTTTATTAATCCACTCATGTATTGATGGGCACTTGGGTTGTTTCCACATCTTTGC
Organism: Cheirogaleus medius; assembly: GCA_008086735.1. NCBI lineage: Eukaryota > Metazoa > Chordata > Mammalia > Primates > Cheirogaleidae > Cheirogaleus > Cheirogaleus medius. Next base: position 8,225,634 of record VBSM01002912.1, read on the forward strand.
AATTGTGAATTGTGCTGTCATAAACATTCGAGTGCAGATGTCTTTATTATAGAATGTCTTTTTTTCCTTTGGGTAGATGCCTAGAAGTGGGATTGCTGGATCAAATGGTATTTCTATTTTTAGCTCTTTGAGATATCTCCAAATAATTTTCCAGAGGGGTTGTACTAATTTGCAGTCCCACTAGCAGTGTAAGAGTGTTCCTATCTCTCCACATCCACACCAGCATTTATTGTTTTGGGACTTTTTGATAAAGGCCATTCTCACTGGAGTTAGGAGATACCTCATTGTGGTTTTGATTTGCATTTCCCTAATGATTAGAGATGTTCAACTTTTTTTATATGTTTGCTGGCCATTCTGTATTCTTTCAAAAAGTTTCTGTTCATGTCCTTTGCCCATTTATTGATGGGGTTGTTTGATTTTTTCTTGTTGATTTTCTTAAGTTCTGTATAGATTCTTGTTATCAGCCCTTTATTGGTGATTGTGTATATAAATGATATATTTTATGAGCTTTAATGGTATGTGATAAAACCTCATAAACATCTTTAGGAATATTCAAATTACCTTAGATAAGACCTTTTAATTAAAATTTCCCCATATTGCTCTTAGACTTCCTGGTGATTTCTTGGAATCCTGGCTGCTTCCGGGCAACAGTTGCAAGGCTCTGAGGCAGTAGTTATGCCATTTAAGAATCCAGTCAGTAATTTTGTCCTTATTGTGGACAAGTTTTTATTATAAACAGTGTAGGTATGTACACACACACACACAGGTCCATACGTAAAATACTCCATCCCTCATAAACTATTTGTGCCTTATTCAGAAGCTAAGATTGAGTACTATCAAGGATCAGATGGTTCTCTGAAAAGCTGTAAGGGGACAGCTTTGGATTTAAAGAGAAATAATTATTCATTAGACTTGCAGAAACTTTGCAAGCTACAGTTCAACACCAAAGTGGAAAAAAATGGTGAAATTTAATACCAATAATTCTTATCTTTACATTTTTCTTCTCTATTTAGAAAAAAACTAGTAGAATTAGTCTGGTGCCATTTTGATTATTGTAATATGCTTCCTTTAATAAGATTATTTATGTTCCCATTTGCTTATACTCAAACATTTCTGAGTTCATTTACAATATACTTGTGTTGTGATTTTTCAAAGTTTCTCACAGAATATGCTATTTTATTTCTAGATATTACATCATATTAAGTGCTTTATTCTTTCCTGTTCAAATAATAACTTTCTTTTTCTATAATATTCTGCAGAGGAAGTAAGCAGATTCTTATAGGTTGAAATGTCTAAACATCTCCCCAAACATTAATGGGAAAATGAAAGCATAGTTCTGCCACATTTTTAGCAGCAAAATACTTAAAAGAAGTAGGTTTCCAGCAAAACTACTTGTGAAGCCCATTGAGAGATAATCCCTTCCTAAATTACTCACTATTTACACGAATTAAAAAAGAGCAAAAAATAACAGGAAGGCAAGTTAAATAACTGTCTCTGAAATACATCAAATCCTAACATATTAACAAATATCAATTTCCAACTTAGTCTTTTAAGTTACAAAAAGGAAATCTGTTTGAGATGTATTCTGTGTTATAATTAGAAGATTTAGAGTAGTTTTGAAATAAATTATACACTATTTAGAACAGATTTGTTTCCTAGCTTGAGGAAATACTGTAGTTGAGAAAAAGAAATAGTAATCGTCTGGCCTCCCTCCCCCCTGGCTGGGTCTCAGAAACAGCACTTTGTCATCAAGTTTTCTGTGCTTTCTGCTGCTTAGTCCTCTGTTGCCCCTCAGCCTGTCTTTCCTCCTGCAGTACCCTGAAGTGAAGCTGGAACAGACAACACCACTAACCGTCACAGATTGGTAGTCTTGGGTCACATCGAAGTGTTTTTATTTTTATTTTTTAACAGAGAAGTTAAAAAAGCAAAGAGAGTCCGGGCATGGTGGCTCACGCCTGTAATCCTAGCACTCTGGGAGGCCGAGGC
>VBSM01002912.1:8227857-8244660 GCA_008086735.1 Cheirogaleus medius
AAAAAAAAAAAAAGCAAAGAGAAGTGTTTTATTTTAGAATATTTTTTTTTGTTTTTACTTATTTTAAACTAAACTTTGTATTGAAGTGTATATTATACTTTGATGTAGAATAAAACACAAAATGCATGGCTCAAGGAGCTTTCACAAAATGAGCACATCGGTGTAATTAGCACCTAGTAGTCGCCAACATCGACAAATTGGGATATTACTGCATAAATATGCAGAGTCCTGATTTCTCTTGAAAAATCTGAAAAATCTTATCACGCCGAGCCCACATGTTCACTAGTGTCGGTCAGCTCAGCAGAGAAGCAGCTGGTCCTTGAGGTAGAGCAGGTGCTTTTCATTTTTCCACAGTCCCCACCACTCCTTAATAATAGCCCCAACTGGGGGCAAGTACCAGTTGCTACTGACAAGTGCAAATAGTGAAAACTGGAATGACTATAGAATTGTGACCAATAACAGAACCAAAAAGACAACAAAAATATGAGAAAAAAGCAGTAGCCAATAAAATGTTATTAAAATGATAAGCATTTTGACTGAGCTGGACAAAGGACCTAAAAAGAATGCAGATTCTAATTGCCCAGCAATTATATTACTTGGAACAATTGCATATTCAGGGAAGGTTGTCTGGAGCCTGGGTGGAGGTTGTGACTTACATCTGCCTGAATCACATGATAGATGTTGCTCTGCTGAAAGGTGTCAGGGGCAGGCTTTGCCAACTCCCATAGCTCTTATCTGATTGTGGCTTGTGCTTTGAATTCTGTATATTTCTGCTGCTCCAGGTCTCCAATATTTAGGTTGTACAGTCACAGTTAGAATCTCCCAATGGTATCTACTCCCCGAAAATTAATTAGGTACCTTCAAATTAACTCTGGCTGATGAATGAGGTACCTTTTATTTATGGCAATTTGCTAAATATGGTTGTAGTATTGAGTATTGTTTTATTACTCAATAACAACTCCCACACACCTCCCCGTTCCTCCTTTCTAATAGAACACTAGTTTTTGTTCAGGTAATTTAACCTCTTTCACATGGCCACGTGGTTTCCTAATCCAGCCATGGTAATCCCATTCTTCTTGCCAGGTCATATTTTAACAACAGCTCTGATGCATTTCTGGTCCACGAGCCGAAGGGGAATCTATGGGGCAGAGGCTTAGGGAAAAATTTCATCATCATTAAAAAAAAAAAAAAAAAAAAAAAAAAAAAAAAAAAAAAAAAAAAAAAAAAAAGACAGAAAAAGGGAGTATTCTGATTGGCTGTCATCTCGTCTGGTTATGGTCTAAGGTAGTTCGCCTGAAGACAAGCCCACATCCTGAACAATATAGTAAGGAAAAATGAAAGATCCTTGGTCTGTGATGATGCTGTTAAAGCATTAAACTAAGCAACCCTGCAGCTGCCTAGTCTCAGAACTTCTTTTATGAAATAATAAATTCCATAATGTTTCAGTGAGGCCAGGAGTTTCTGTTTCATATGGCTGAAATCTTTCTAATTGGCCCACTTGGGGGAAATACTTCATTAGTGAATGATTTACAATTAAAGGATTGGAAAGTCTTTATTTCAGCTCATATCCCACAGAAAAAATTATCGTAGAAAGGAGAGAAAAAATCGGATGATAGTAGAAAGATAGAGTCATGAAAGGAAAAATAAATAAACGAAGATGTCAAAAGATGTGGCAGTAGCCTGGACCAGGTGTCAGAATCTATTCTCACAAACTCATTCAGAATAAAAAATTTAAATATATATGTAGTCAATATATGTATAAAGGTTTCCTTTCAGATTGTTCACATAGTTTATATAGATTGTGCTTCTGATGAATCTTGAGTACTTTCATGTTTCTTAAATTACTTAACCTAAATTATTCACGTTGTATTAATTCAACAAAATCCTTTAATCTACCCATCGTTAGTGATAGGCCTCTGTTTGGTGCCTCTGAGCTTAGCTTTGATAAAGTTTGAACATAAATTAAAGGTTTTATGAAACTGATTTGTTCATAAGCTCTGTATATCAGAAGGCTTGTATCTCAGTTAAAGAGACCTGAACCTTGCCTGCATATTTGGAAATGCTCAATATGGTTGGTGTGAACTTGGGGCCAAAGGATTTCTTTATTATGAATAGTTTCCTATTCCTTCAGAAGCAGGTGTGTGTGTGTGCACACGTGTGTGTCAATTTGCTGACCCTGCACTGGCCCTTGCTACTTAAAGTGGAGTCCTCAGACCAGTAGCATCTGCTCCAGCTGGGAGATCATTAGAAACCCAGACACTGAGCCCCACCCAGACTTCCCGCATCAGATTCTGCATTTTCACCATATCCCCACGTGACTGCCATGCAAGGTAAACATTGAGAAGCATCCGTCTGGGCTGTCTAGGCCGGGGGGTCAGCAAACTTCTCCTGCCAAGGGCCAGGGAGTAAATATCTTAACCTTTGTGGTGATATGTCTCTGTTGCAACTACTCATCTCTGCCTTTTTAACTTGAAAGTGGCCATAGATAATACGTAACTAAACGGGCATGGTTCTATCCTAATAAAACTATTCATGGTCACTGAAATTTGAATTTCATATAATTTTCACACATCCCAAATTATTACACTTTTAATTTTTTTCAACTGTTTTAAAATGTAAAAATTTTTTTTAGCTCACAGAACATACAAAAACATATATAAGAAATATATAAAATATATATAAGACTCCATATATTATATATCCTCCTAGCTCAGTCTCTTAGAAAGACTATAATATATACGAGAGTTATATAATACATACATAAAATATATATACACACCCTCCTAATTCAGTCTTTCTGTGCTTTGTGCTATTCTGCCAATGCAAAAAGATATACACCATCACATCATTTGGCAGAAACTTTATGTTACAAGTTAGAAATTATACAGGAGGAACAGAAATGTATTCTAGGATAAGTAAGATAAATAGCAACAACTCTTAAGTTCACAGGCGCTAAAAGATACAAACGAGGTGTTTAGAGCCCGGGGAGAGGAGGTGGGGAGGCGAAGCGCTGGCTGAGCAGCCATGTGGCAGCATCCTGGGCCAGCACTCTGCACACTTCAGACCCTGGGCCAGATCCAGCCTGCCGCCTGCTCTCGTTCAGCCTGCGAGCTAAGAAAGGTTTTTACATTTTTAAATGGTTGAAAAGAAATAAAACAGCAATATTTTGTGCCATGAAAATTATATGAAATTCAACTTTCAGTGACCATGAATAGTTTTATTAGGATAGAACCACGCCCATTTAGTTACGTATTATCTATGGCCACTTTCAAGTTAAAAAGGCAGAGTTGAGTAGTTGCAACAGAGACATATCACCACAAAGGTTAAGATATTTACTCCCTGGCCCTTGGCAGGAGAAGTTTGCTGACCCCCCCGGCCTAGACAGCCCAGACGGATGCTTCTCAATGTTTACCTTGCATGGCAGTCACGTGAGGATATGGTGAAAATGCAGAATCTGATGCGGGAAGTCTGGGTGGGGCTCAGTGTCTGGGTTTCTAATGATCTCCCAGCTGGAGCAGATGCTACTGGTCTGAGGATTCCACTTTAAGTAGCAAGGGCCAGTGCAGGCTCAGCAAATTTTTCCTTCAAAGGACCAAATAATAAGTCCATATTTGAGGATTTGTGGGCCAGATGGTCTTTTTCCCACTCAGATCTTCAGGGGGAAAGCAGACATCGACAACATGTTAAAGAACAGGAGTGGCTGTTTCAGTAAAAGTTCATTTGCAGAAGCAGGTGTTGGGCCGCACCTGTCCCATGGGCTGTAGTTTGCCAGTTGTTGGGCTAGAGTATTAGTATGGGGTGTCTGTTAAAAAAGAAGTATTGTCCTATTTTCAACTTGCTTGCTAGTTCCATTACCCCTTAGTAATAGTAATAATGAGCTTCAAAGAAAAGTAACTCATCCAGAGCTGCCACACAAGATCAGTGGGGAACGTGGGATAAAGCATGACCCATGCTGAATGGACGACCACCCATAGGCCATGCACACTGGAACTGTGACCATCCTGGTCTCCTTCGCCCTGGGCCTGCTGCTCGCAGACTTTAAAGATGAGACATCTGTTTAGGGCCAACATTAAATGTAGGTGTAAGAAAACTGGATGTTTGGCTCAGCGAGGACAGAGTTTTCTATTTTACAACAGATCTTACACCTTCACTGCGTGTTCTTGAAGTGAAGGCTCAGACAGATCTCAGAAAGCACACGTTTCACAGTCTTGGATTTCACGTGCTCCAGAAAAGAAATTGCTTTACTTTATAATAATGTGTTATTTTAGGCACCAAATAGTGTGGCATTCTGCCTTCCTTGTATATTTTGGAACCTTTAATTATACAATGAGTGTCCCTTCTAACCACAATGACTAAAATTACATTTGCCTTTCCAAATTCTTCTAGAAATTTCCCCATTTCATAGCTATAGTAACTAAAACAGGGAGTAGACCTTGATTTTGACCTAGAATATAAGATATGTTTTATCTTTCTTTACACTGTAATTTCTGTGTAAGTTAGTTTTTGTAGGTAATGCATGTGTCAGCACAACTACATTATAATACACACAGAACAGTAAGAACAAATATGTTGTAAATAAAAATGTTTTGGAAAAATTTTTCTAAGGTCTCAGACACAATATCCCCAGGTTACAGATAACATGTACAGATGAATAATTTTGCTGTTTTTATGAATCATCTGTAGAGAAACTTAACATCACTGCTTTGGTGATTAACAATATTTTCTATTTTATGAACAATCAGTGTAGGTTTCAGGATAAGGAGGAATATAATAAGTTTTCTAAGTGCTAAAAATTTATCATCTCATATTTTTAGAAGGGGCAGGAAGTTGAAATATGACATTAAATATGAACTTACACAGAATCATAGATTCTCAGAGCCAGAATTTTTGGTGATCTAATTTTGGGATTTTACGCTATGCCTCTATGTTTCCATGTTAGTCTATATTGATTAAGTTAAATTCTTAAAGCCATTTTCTTCTTCAACACAAATATATTGGATTTTTTTTTCCCTGAATCTGGGAATATGTATTATTTTCCTAGGGCTTTCATAACAAAGATCACAAACTAGGTGGCTTAAAACAAAAGAAATTTATTGTTTCTCATTTCTGGGGGCTCTAAGTGTAAAATCAAGGTGTTGAGAGGGAGCATCAAGCATACTCCCTCTGAAGGTGCTGGGGAGGAACCCCTCCTCGCCCCTCCCTAGCTTCTGACGCCAGCTAGCCGTCCTTGGCGTCCCTTGTTTGTACATGCATCACCCCAATCTCTGCCTCCATCTGCACATGACGTTCTCTCTGCGTCTCTGTCTTCACACGGCTGTCTTCTTCAAAGAACACCAGTCATGTTGGATTAGGGGTCCACACCACTCCAGCATGACCTCATCTGAACTAATTACATCTTCAATAATCCCATTTTCAGATAAGGTCACATTTGGAGGTACTAGGTGTTAGGACTTCAACATATCTTTTCTTGGAGACACAATTCAACCCATAACAGAATACAAGGGTGAAAATACATTATTTTTTCACATGCAGGTCCTATAGCACAGAGGAGAAGGTTTATATGTAGATTTATGAAAATAAAGTTATACAAGTTATAATAGTTATATACAAGTTATAATAGAACAAGTTATAATAGTTCAATATGCACAAAATGCTGTTGGAGTACTATAGTAGGGCAATTACTTTTTTCTGGTGAGATTGTAAAGGAAAACTTTCAAAGGTAGTTGCCATTTGAACCATGCTTCATGGAACAAATAGGAATTCGTCATGGGGAAATATTGCCAGGTGTAGAAACATATCAGGAAAACAGCTTTGGGTAAAGTCATGAAAATAAGAATTAATAAAGTGTTTATTTGCTGTGATTAACACTAGCTACTCTTGGCCAGGTGCAGTGGCTCATGTCTGTAATTCCAGTGCTTTAGGAGGCCAAGGCAGTTTGAGACCAGCCTGGGCAATATAGTGAGACCCTATCTCTACAAAAAAATTTAAAAAATTAACTAGGCATGGTGGCACACACCTGTAGTCCCAGCTACTCAGGGAGGCTAAGGCAGGAGGATTGCCTGAGCCCAGGAGTTTGAGGTTGCAGTGAGCTATGATGATGCCACTGTACTCTAGCTTGGGTGACAGAAAAAAAAAAAATGGAAAAGAAAAATACTAGCTACTCTTTACTGAGTATTAGTATGTGTCATTTTATATTTACAAAACCCTTTTTGATCCCCATTTTGCAGATGGGAAAGCTGGAATTTAGAGAAGTTAAGTACTTTGTCTCTAGTTTATGCATCTAGAAGGTGGTACTACTGGGTGACCACACAGTCTGATTACACAGGTTGTGCTATTAGCCATTGTGATAAAAATTACAGTTTAAACTATTCGGAAGTGCATATGGGATGGTTAGAGATAAATTGGAGGAAGTGAATTGGAGATGAATTATAAAGGAATTGGTTTTTCATATCAGGGGCTTGAGCTTTGAGGATTATAAGTGATTGAACAATGGCCAAAACATTAAGGAAAGGTGTCAAACGGCCACACACCTGCAGAGCAGAGGGTAGGTTGCGGGGAGGGAGATTGGAGGTGCAGGGGGTAGAGAGGAGGCTACTGTCCCTGGCCATGTTATAAATAATAAAAATTGGAACTGAGACTGTGACAGTTGGCACCTGCTCTGAGGTGCAGATGGGTGATAGAGTCAAGAGGTACTTTTCAGGTAGAGGCAAGCAGACGTGTCAAAGCCGAAGTCCGTATACTCTCTGCTGCATCGTCATCCCTCTCTTTTGGCTCAAGTGCTAAAGGTAGAGATTGTCCCAACCCAAGTGATTAAAAAAATAATTTCAATTCTATAACCCTGACCTTAGAGTCTGGTAAGTCCGTGCTATGCTATTTAAATAATTATATGTAGAAGACATTAACATATGTTTTAAAATTCCAAAAACTAAGTTAGCATACTTTAAAAACAAACTACATAAAAGTAGCAGAGAATATCTTGTTAAAATACTTTGGTACATCTTTATTAAGGTGTCAACTCCTTTGGATTAAAGTCACCCAAGTGTTGCTGGAATCGTAGCCACAGTTCTACCTCTCAGCTTATTCAACTAAAGCCTGGTTAGATTTAAAAGCACTCTGTTATTTCTTAACAGTAGTTTTTAATTTATTACCAGGTTAATGTAACAATATTGGTCACTAATTTGGAAGCAAGGCATCAATCAAGGTTTCGTGGTTGCATCGATGTGCAGCAGAGGGGGTCAAGTCTGTGTCTCCTTGTGACTTTGGCCCTTATATGAATGAATCAACTGGGCAGTTGGACTGAAAAGATATCCAGTGGTATATTTCTGGAATTTCATAAGAAAATAACAATTAACAAGGGAAAATTTATTAATATAAGCTGTGCTTCCCTTAAGTGAATTTATTTTGAAGCGTTACTTCCTGCAGGTGTCTGGTGCCCCCACAGACCATGCATTGTCACTGCTTATTTTTAGTGACACTTGGCCTGTCTGTGTGTACTTGGCAGCTCTCCCCAAGCACTGGCCAGGGCCATGTACTGCCATTAGTCACGCAAAAGCAAACATAAATAACGTTTGTGAATCGTTTTTCCACTTTTAGCCTGTAACTTAAAAGCACAATATCATAAATTTATGAAAAATGAGATATCAGCTGGCATATTCATGTGCATTCCGTATCTCATGAAATGAGATTCTAGTAGGTAATGAAAAGAGTGCTAAAAATTCTGTTTAATTGCTTATATATTGCACCATAGAAACTGAGTTTACCTGAAAATGGCCAAGAAGAATCACAGAGTGGCTATCCCAATCCCCCAGTGGGGTACAGAAGCTTATATACCATCTTGAGGTTAAAGAAAGAAGGGGGGCTCAGGTTATGGTGGTAAATTAGGTTGTGAGAGGGAGAGAAGAGGAGGCCTAGGAAAAATGGTTTTGTTTTGTAGATGAAACCTCACAGGTAGCAGCCCTCAGACAGAATAGATGGTAAATGTTTCTTTCAGACCTTTAAAGATGTCAGATTCTCAGTTAATCTTTCCTAGATCCGGACAAGGGAGAGCTTGAGAGGAAGCCTGGTTGCATCAGTGCACATTTCTCTCCAGATGCAAATCTCCGCCACAAACGACATCTTTTCACTATGAATAGCCAATTTGAAATATGTCAAAGAAGTTTATTTGGGGGTAAAATATTTTGATTTCCTTCAATGGCAAACATTCTTTTCCTAGTGTTCTCCGAGGTACCTGCATACAAAATGAAAGAAACCCTAAATTGTGTGGAAATAATTTTATGTCTTCTTGTGATTGACTTTCAACTGATATTTTGCATCACTGCTAGAATAAAAAATGCCTGAAATGTTAATTTGGAATGTCGAGCACTAAAGTAGAATTCAGTATTGTGAGATTTGAAGCACGCATAGCAGTTAAGAGGTTGAAAATTCTTGTGTTTCATCACTTCTGAGAGACCATTTCTTTATGAATTAGAGTGTTCTGTAAAGTAGCAAGCAGCCCAAAGGACAGGGAGACGGAGAAGGTAAAGGGGCAAACAGGAGGGGTTTCCTTCTCCATTGGGTCAAAGCACATCTATGAAAACACTGATGGTAGCACCATCACAAACAAATGGTAGCACAAACTGCTGACGGTGTAAACATACCGGTATTGACCATGCAGTGCAAACTCATCAATCGGTATTGTGATTTTAGTTTGCTGCTAAAAATATGATATGCAAGAGGAAAAACCCCAGTCTGTTCTCAAGTTCTCAAACCGTCACTGTCAGTGTGAAGAAGGGCTCTGCATCACGTCATGTTTTCATGGACTCACTGCAGCCCATGCCTGCGGGGCGTCTCAGATCAACACGCCTGCAGCAGGAGGTAGGGCCAGCTGCCAGCGGCCTCTGCGTCTGCTTCCATGACATTCCTGGAGCCTGGCCGGGAGCCAACCTGGAGCCACGTGGTTAAGTGGGTTCTGCGTTGGCTTTTTCGGAGTGAAGAATCCAAACACACCCAGAGATTGATCATACAGATGTGCAGTCCATACGGATATGCTAGTCTACGCAAAGTTTCTAAGCAGTTTAAAAATGAATCTGGAGAGGAGAGAGAGAGAGAGATGGAGATAGAGATAAAAGTGCTGCCCAAGGCTCTAAGTTCTCAGCCCTGAGAAAGAGCTGGAAAGGGTTAGTTCTGCTTGGCCCACTCAGAGATTCACTGGATTAGTCTTTAATCTGGGCTAGACCAGCTCACACCTGCACACGTTGAAGTTTTAACTTTATAATACACGGCCTCAAATTATTCAAAAGCAGCGGCACATGGGTAGGGAAGTGCTGCACTTCAGGTCCACCCTGGGCAACTGCAGCTCGCTGCAGGGAGAACTCGGCGGTGGCACCGGCCACCTGGCCACACCCTCACAGAGGATACGACGTGGTGGACCCAGCCAGCTCACACCGATGGCTTGTAGCCCATCGTAATGGATTCTTCAGTGATTACATATGGTCAAATTCATGAACGTCGCTGGGACACAGAAAGCAACAATGTTTCCCGTATCTTGTATGCTGTAAGAAAAAAGCCATTTGCCATTTATAACTGTTCAGAGTTAAAAGTCAATGAAGTGGGATTTTAACAAATTAAAGAAAATTTCTAGTGTTATAATGTTTATAATTTTGCAAAGATATTTGATTTATATTTTTTAAAAAAGACCCAATTTAGAGAGAAATTGTAAATAATGGTGATGATGTGAATCACAGAGGAGGCAAGAATTCACCAGTTTGGAGGCCTTGCCCTGTGTACCCTAGAAAACCCTGTTCTTATGTATCATGCAGAGTATAGATACCAGGGCTCAGGAGGGCTTGAGTCTGAATCTGCTGCCAGAGCTTAGATTATTTGTTTAAAGCAGTTCTCTGAAGTGAGACAACATTTACAAATAGATACTAGGACTGCTGTTTCTGAAAAAGTTTCTGAAAAACCACAGAACAAGACAATTTATTGAACAGGATAAATAGTGGGGATTTGGAATGATCCTTTTGAATCTCTAACAAGTGGCAGGAAAAAAAAGAATTACCTATTTTCCAGCTGTTGGGGCTAAAACGACACTTTCCCATTTCATATCAGAGCTGTTTAACCAGCAAAATGCTGAAGTCATTAAATATGAAACCACGAAGCTAAAGCTTAAGCAAACCGTTTGGGCAGAAATGCTTCTGGAACGAGGCTGCAGCTTTAGCTATTCCGTTCCCGTGGTCAGTGATGACACGCACTGTACTCGGCCTGCTAAATTGTCCACAGAGGAGGGCTTGCTGTGGTGGCTTCAAGGTATCTCCTTTCAGAATGTTGACGTGGCAGCACATCCCTGAGCAACCCGTTTCCTGAGGGATTCTAAACAAGAGCCAAACCCAGGGAAAAAGAAGTTTAAGATCTCTCACCTCACCGTGAACCCTGTCCGTGTTTAAACATAAAAGACGCTCTCATAATCCAGCTTCAGCTGAACACTGCCACAAAGGCCCTAAAGTATTTATCACGCAGAGATGCAGGGCCTATTTTTCACCAGAAAAATAAGAAAAGGTGTATTTCCTAGCATTATGCTTTGCCCAAATGTGGAACTGAAGCCAATGAATGAAACAGCCTTGCTTTTCTTATGATGATTTAGTTGGAGAAAATTTTAATAGGTTCATGCGTAAACAGTATTAACATATTCGATTGTCCATTGGAAATTTGTGGCTATACTAGTTTCTATCATCCATGCCTTTGGACTCTAGGATGAGGTAAAAAAAAATATATCCATAAAGAATTAGGCTGTTAGTCATTAGGAGGAAAAAATTAAATACCTCATAGTCATTGTCCATAAGGAGCTCACAGTCAGAAAGAGGGGCATGCAATATTTTTAGTTCTATCTAAACTTAGAAGTGGGGGAAATGGCAGATACATCTTCCAATGGACAGCTTAGCCTGGGATTGAAGAAGTATCATGATTAGCCAGGGCACAGTTTGGCGATAAGTAACATTTTGTGGTGCCCAGTAGGTGCCCTGGACACTGGAGATCCTGGACTTGTATCCTGGAATTGCATTTGGGACACAGTCGTCACATATGTGTGTAGCACTTAAGGCCATTGATTGTCCTCTGATATTTTTGTCTTAACTTTAATGGTATACTGCTAAATAGTTAATAATGTAAAATTTTTTTCATGTATAAAGTTATTTGTAAGATAAATATATTTTCAGAATCTCAAATTACTGTATCAATAGAGCTAAATCCTCAAAACAGAGGAGGAATAGCAGGAGAGGATTGGCGCTACATGAAAAAATTCACCAATGTGTCTGAAAAAAGTGAAGGTATATCTTTGAAGGATATCATTTCCAATTCTAAAATGAATGTGATTATTGGCAGCTAATCTGATACCATTTGATTCGCTTCTATTCTTTAAATTTAATAGCACCAATTCCTGAAATTCTTAAATTATTGATTTAAAAAACAAGCATACAATATTTTGAAAATTTTTGGCTACACTTTATTTTTCTTGGCCTTTATGAAAAAGTCAAAGAATAGCTCTGACCACTGGTGTGCTGGTACATGTTTATTAACCAGCTCTCCGGGTGGGGTGGGACGTGTCCTAATTCATAGCATTTGACAATTGATGTGGTATAAATACCCCCATAATGACCAATTTCTAACTACCAGTGGAGTGTCAACTGACTAGAAACCCTGAAAGTTTAACAGTTGGCTTTCACACAGTGGGATGAGCCAGTTCCAGTATACTCAGTAAGACTATTTGTGTACAAAATGTAAAAGTAAGCCTTGTAACTTAAGAGTTTGTCAAATTAGTTAGCAAACGTGGGCACGGAAGCTCATGCATTCTGCTATATGATGCTTCACATACCTGTAAAGATGAAGGGGAAACGTAATATGGATAAGAGTGTAAAAGTTTTACTGCATTTGATATCTCCAGAATCTTACATCAAATACAGTATATTTTAAAAGTATATTAAATTCAGTGAACAGTTCCTCAAGACTTTGAGATAAATATTAAATGTGCCTCTAAAGTATAAAGATTTTAATATTACTTATAGCATGTTGTTGTTGGAAGTATAATATCAAAAAGTGACCATGAGGAAACTATTTACTGTCAGTTGCTAAACCTCTTCCTTGTACTACTTTTTAATTTATATTCCTCTGTTGTTTCTTCTTTGGCATTCTTTTCCTTCGAATCAGTCTGCCTACGTCAATGCCACTTTATTTCACCAGAACAAATATCCTTATGAAAGCTCTTTGTCAGCTAGACTGCTTACAACATATAACCAAAATTATTTTATTTTTCTCCTTCAATACCACTCTTTAAATGAAAAGAACATTATAGGGACATTGGCAACCATGTGCCAGAACTTGGAGAACTTTTTGAAAAATAACCTCTGAATAATCCCAACATACCTGGAAATATTAATAATTGAGGGAAAAGAGACTTAGTTGTTGATTTGATCTGCCAGAATATAAAGTTACAAGTAATAGCTTCTTAATGTTATTCTTCCTTTCAGCAGCTCAAACTTGGGACTCAAAAGCTCTACGCTGACTAAACTCATCGCCTCTTGAGATATTTTTTCTATTGGCAGCTGATAAGGAGTGCTTTCACAATAAATGCACTCTAACATAGTTCTTGTTTGTGATTTTTTTTTTTTTGGTATAGTCAAGAAATAGGTTTACCAACACACAAAATCTAATATTTATTGAGTCTCTTTTTTTTAAAGTGGTTATATTTTTTAACTTTTTAAACTATTTTTTTTAACATCTTCTATTTTAGTTTGCTTTGATATAGGAGAGGCATAAGCGTGATACTTTAGAATAATGAAGAGGAAAGGTAGTTCTAAAAAGAATGATCGGATCAGAGAGAATTTAGCAAAACGCCATTTCTCTTTCTTGAGTTTCAAAAGGGGCTCAGACAGGTTAAGCAAGTTGAGTGCATTGATTTTTTAAAATTTTATTTTTTAAAGCACTGAGAACTCTCCCTTTGCCAAGGACTTAAGGCTACTGGCAGAAGTGCTGCCTTTGAACACATCATGAGTGATAATTTTTCTTTCCATCTACAAGGAAATTGTTATCCATGTTCTTCCTAATTCTTCTAGATTGGCTGCTCATTTATGAATAGATGTTAAATTAGCATATTTGTTAAAAAGGAAAACAAATACACATTTTACAGAGGTCAACCAGAGTCACACAATGCAGTGTTGGGAAATTTCCGTTTACTTATGTTTTTAGTTTTTATGGACATTGAGATTAGACCCTGATTCTTCAGGGAACTGTTTTTCAAATTACCCTATTCATAAAAGAAAGCACTTTCCTATCTAGAGTTACTTAGGTAAAAAAAGAAGAAAAACAAACCTTTTATTTCTTGGTGGATGTTCAGAGGAGACCATGGTACAATATGAACTTGTTTAAAAAGAAAGAAAGTAGGCGGTACACTCAACGAGTGAGCAGTGCCTCACCCTGAAACCTTGGAGCTGTGTTTCCCTTTGGATGCACATTTTCTGAGGACTCTGCTGTCCTTGAAGGCCCTGCAGTGTAAAGCGTGGTGGTCTGTACTTTTGTTAAGTGTTCAATGAGCTTTTCTTCTTTCCTTGAATTGAGTATCTTGGATACTTGGAACTGTACACTCTCTACCAAAGCAAACAAAGCAAAACCTATCCATGGAGATTAGGGATCTGGTACTTGGCAGATTATACCGTATATGTGATTTTTTTCCCCTTTTTATTTTCCTACCAGAGTTTTCTTCATAGCATCCCTCAGTATTCTGTAAGGTCTTTTGAATTTCTGCTTCTCTCTGGAGTGTCATCAATTAGTGAAATATTATGTCATTTGGTTTGATCCTTGCTACCTATATCTGCAGTATGCAATGGGAATTGTGAAAATGGAAAGCCTTCCGTCCTCTACCCTCTGTGCAACAAGGTGTATAAAACCAGGCTGGGTGTGGTTGGCTCACACCTGTAATCCTAGCACTCTGGGAGGCTGAGGTGGGAGGATCGCTCAGGGTCAGGAGTTCAAGACCAGCTTGAGCAAGAGTGAAACCCCGTCTCTACTAAAAATAGAAAGAAATTAGCTGGACAACTAAAAATACATAGAAAAAATTAGCTGGGCATAGTGGCGCATGCCTGTAGTCCCAGCTACTTGGGAGGCTGAGGCAGAAGGATCGCTTGAGCCCAGGAGTTTGAGGTTGCTGTGAGCTAGCCTGATGCCATAGCACTCTAGCTCAGGCAACAGAGAGAGAGACTGTCTCAAAAAAATAAAATAAAATAAAACCAGAACTACTGTGTCTTCCACTTCCCAACCCTCTGCTCACCATGAATGAGAGGAAAAAGTTAAAAAAAGGGCTCCCATTTTCAAGAGGTTTTTAGTTCCTAATCCAAATCTTTGCAGACTTAAAGAAAAATACTATACTTTAGATTCTGAAAAATTTTGTTAAAAGAGAAGAATCTGTTTTCTAGGTTTATCAATAACAGAGATTAAATAATAGAGAGGAAAGGTAGTTCCTAAGGAGAATAGTAAGATCTTAGAAAACTTGGAAAAAAGAGAGGCAAACAAATAGTCTCCTTTGTTCTCCTCTGTGTTTGCTTAAATATTTTACAGCTCTGCACCTAGGTTTATGTCTGTTGCTATCAGGGCTACACAATTGCTTAAGATTTTTCTGAAGCCAAATCTCTGGGCAGATCAGCAGATAAAATGTATTGAAAAATCACGGAAAGTAATGTGCAAAACAAGACAAAACCAAAATTACCCAAACAAAAATATTTAGTCAAGTGAAATTTTCTTGATTTCTGCTTTTCTAAGTAACTGTGTCATTACTTAAACAGCATGCTCTTTTGTATTATTACACGTTTGAGCGAATCTCCCCATGGATCTTATTCTTCAAATAAGGCATTTCCTTTAATTTAAAAGGGTTGCAATGTTCCCATCCCCTTATCTCCTAACAGACCTGCTGCTGGGAGAGATTAATTGTTGCCCTAGAAACACTCAAAACATCAATTTTCCTGGGGCAATATCTCACTAATCTCAGCACTTAAATCACAATGTTTAGGTAGAGCTTGTTCAGTGAGTACCTTAAGGTTGATTAAATGACCATTAAAAGTCCCAGAGCAACTAAAGTAAAAGCTCAGAAGTAGTAGATCACCCATGTTGGAACGCCTGCCTGCTCCTTCCATTCAGAGGAGACCAGTTTTATCAAGACCACCTAGAAAACACGCAATTATCATTTACTGTTGGTAATTGCATAATTACAATTATTTGTAGTACAGGTAATCCCATGCTTGATACATGTATAGCCCACATAAATTTTTCTAAAATTTCCTAAATGTGGCATTCAGTCAAAACATAGATAAGTATCCATGTGCTTGTGCACCCTCCGTGTACAGAATATCTCTTTTATTTACTTGCTGTCTCACGTGTTGAAGTACTTTCCTTCTGTTCATTGTCAGCTCCTCGGGGAGAGGTTTGGCAATTTAGTTTATGTCTTTTGAGGAACACAGAGGACAGAGGGTGGATTTAAGAGATACCTTCAGGCTGTTTGATTTCACTAGGGCAGGAATAGATTGAGTTTGGTATTACATTTTGCATCAGGGATTAGATAACCTTCTGATGGAAAGTAGAAAATGACTGGAAACAGGCAGTTTCAAAATACGCCTACAAATTAATACATTTGCCCATAGAAGTTCCTGGGAGAGGAAAAAACAAAACAAAAATAAAACCAGAGTGGCCAGGTGCTGTGGCTCACGCCTGTAATCCTAGCACTCTGGGAGGCTGAGGCAGGAGGATCCCTTGAGGTCAGGAGTTCGAGACCAGACTGAGCAAGAGCAAGACGCTGTCTCTACCAAAAATAGAAAAATTAGCTGGGTGTTGTGGTGTGCTCCTGTAGTCCCAGCTACTCCGGAGGCTGAGGCAGGAGGATCGCTTGAGCCCAGAATTTTGAGGTTGCCGTGAGCTAGGCTGATGCCAGGTACTCTAGCCCGGGTGGCAGAGCAAGACTCTGTCTGAAAAAATAATAACTAACTAACTAAATAATCAATCAAGATAAATAACAATACCAGCAATAACAACAAAACCCAAAAACTTAATTCATAAATTAGGAATTGGTCGGAGATTTTGGAGAATGCCGTTCTGTCACTTCTGAGTGACTTTCCATTAGCTGTTAGACCACTGACAGGCACTCCTGAGTCCTTCTTCCGGCTTGCCTTGGTGGAGCACGATACTCTTCCATGAAGATTTGGGGAAATAGGTGTTACCATATTCCCATTTGAGAAGTAATAAAATTGAGGCGTAAAGGGTCAGTGTATTTTCCTGGGCTCGCGCGGCTCCCTGAAGCAAGACTGCCCAGCTCTGTCCGAGACGTCCTTTCACAGAAGCTGACTTTAAAAAAACGTATAATGCTTCGAAACTCACTAAGCTTGTTTGTATTATCCAAGCACATACAAGGTTTTTGGACATTTTGGCTATTATGAATTAAAATTTAATTTGAATGCTTAAAAATAATTCATCGGAAGACTTTGCTTTCTGTAATTGAGATTTACAGGTAAAATACATTTTATTTATAATACGCTGTGCTTTATTTTTTTGCAGTTTTAATATTTTGAAACAGAGTAGTCATTTTTAAAATGCCAATCCTCAAAGTTCCATTTCTATGCCTAGGAAAACATGTGAATTCTCCTGCTATGTGACTTAATTTTGTACTGACGACAGCTGTTAGCTGCAGTCTATTTTTCTCCAGTCAGTGGCCATCAAGATGCCTGTCCAGGGTGCCTTAAATGCATGTTTTCAAAATGTTTGCTTTCATGTAATACAGCTGTATATATATATATA
>VBSM01002912.1:8253158-8272585 GCA_008086735.1 Cheirogaleus medius
TTTTTTAGAGGTGGGATCTTGCTCTTGCTCAAGCTTTTGTATATTTTTAAATTGAGAGTGGGCAGGGTGGCTCACGCCTGCAATCCCAGTGCTCTGTGAGGCCCAAGCAGGAGGATGGCTTGAGGCCAGGAGTTCAAGGTTATGGTGAGCTATGATCACACCACTGTACTACGACCTGGGCAACAGAGTGAGACCCTGTCCCTAAAAATAATAATAATAATGAATAAGTAAATACATTGAATTTATTGGTTATATTTTTCAACTTGTTTCTTTTTTCTGCCAGGTCTCTGTGTTTGATCTGAAAAGAGATATATTTAAGTGTCCCAGTATAAATGTATTTTTAATTAAGCTCTCCTTTCATTGTAACAGTTTTTGCCTTGTATGGTTAGTACCCATGTTGATTGGTACATGTATACAATGCATTGTCTTCATTGTGTCCTTTATAATGATATGATTTACCTTCTTATCCAGTTTTATGCTTTTAACCTTAGTTCTGTATTGTTTGATATTAATATTGCAATTACTCTTTTTCTTTTTGCTTGCATTTGCCTGGTATTTTCTTATTTTTACTTTTCTAATCACTTTGTTTTAAGTAATTTTCTCTTTTTTTCTTTCTTTCTTTCTTTAATCCAATATAACTGACTTTTTAAATGGACTCTTTTAATGTAATGGCCCATTGACATTGAGCGTATAGACTGATATATTTTTTTTCCTTAATTTTTCTCTTATTTTACATTGCTATTTGAAATTTATTCCTATTTCCCTGGTTTGTTCCCATGCCTATATATTCCATTCTCCTCCATCTCGACTCTAAGTGCCCCTCTTCTGCTGCTTATAGTCAGAAACACATTTCTTTGCTACTATTTATAAACAAGATGCCAATTTTTTTCCACCAAGGCATTCCTCTTCTCATTGTCACCCCACTCACTCCGATAAGACAAGTCCTTTAGCATACTTTCTCTGGCTTATCTTCTCCGCTTTATCCCACCAGATGAGAAGTTTGGAATGCTTCTATTTCCCAATCTCCTCTCCACCCCAATCCCGCCCTTCCACCAACCACTTCTAGGTTTTGTGGACATAGTTGAATACTTTTAATTCTAAATTCATTAGGCTTTCATTTCAGTGTATTCTTTTATTTCAAGGGTCCTTATTTAGCACTTTAAAAATTCTCAGGCTATCATTATCTATTTAGATTTATATATACACACATATCAATATACAGATATAGATATAGTTACATAGACTGTATATGTGTGTGTGTGTGTGTGTTTATGTGCTATATTAAAATGCACCTCAAGTTTTTCTGTTGATCTCCCCAGCAGCTCTATATCACTGCATACTTGTATTCTTTGATCTTTTTCTTTCAGGTTGGTATTCTAATGGTTCATTTTTCTTTGTGGACTCATGGGGACCTGGGGACAGATTTTGGAGTGTCAGTGGTCCTGTGGATAGAAAGCAAAGCATCCCCTGCCTACCTCCCCAGGGAATTGTGCAACAGGGAGGCAGACAAACCCTGTCTAAGCTACAGAGAGAACCTTCCTACTCCTCTTTCTAGTCACACTTTCCTATCCTCCTTGTACTACTTTTGGAACTTGCCCGTACTTTATTATACACAAAGCCATCTAGTTACAACGTATTTGGACTATGTGGCTTTCATCAGATTGTAAGTTTCTTGAGGGTAGTAATTCTGTTTTTACCTTTTTATCCCTCATTACAATGTTCAGCACACAAAAGAGAGTCAATATTTGCTAGGCTGGGCTTAACCGAAAGTGTAAGTTAGAAAATTTCCCTTGGGATATTAATAGTATTCCTGGAAATGACTATACATTTTAATATCACCTTACTGTATACTGTGCATTCCCTTATTTCTGCACAACCTTCTAGTAAATCTAAGTAATTTTCACCATAAGTTAAGCATATAAGGAGTCTCATTTATTATTCCACTTAGTATTATTAACAAAGTACATATGTTATTTTGTGCTAAAATCTTTAAATTTTCCATATGGAGAAGTTGCTTCTGTTTCCTCATACAAATGGCAGCAAAGGCAGTGCCATCTGGGATAACATTCATAGTCAAATCCAAATAAATTTGATTACATCATTTTGAAGGAATCTAAGTTTCATATTCTTGACTCATCTATTTTGGTAGTTTCAAATTTATAACACATACAGAGGTAGATTATTTAGTAATGACAAAATAATTACTTTTTTTTTTTTTAGACAGAGTCTCACTCTGTTGCCCAGGCTAGAGTGCTGTGGCGTCAGCCTAGCTCACAGCAACCTCAAACTCCTGGGCTCAAGCAATCTCCTGCCTCAGCCTCCCGAGTAGCTGGGACTACAGGCATGCGCCACCATGCCCGGCTAATTTATATATATATATATATATATATTTTTTTTAGTTGTCTGGCTAATTCCTTTTTATTTTTAATAGAGCCGGGGTTTCATTCTTGCTCAGGCTGGTCTCGAGCTCCTGAGCTCAAACTATCCGCCCGGCTCGGCCTCCCAGAGTGCTGGGAGTACAGGTGTGAGCCACCGCGCCCAGCCAAGAATTACTTTTAATTGTTATCAGAAAGAGGTAAATTTAGTTTTTAAAAACAAATTTAAGAGCTGCAGAAAAATGAAGCTTACAGTTCTATTTTTATAGTTAGGGCATACCAAAAACTGATTGCTTATAGATCTTATCTTCCAATAGTTTTATTTTTCATTTCTGTCACCTCTCTCAAACCATTAAAACTTAAGAGAAACAGAATATGGTCATGGAAATTTAGCTTTCCATAAATGAATACCATTTTTATTATGTTAATTTTTATCCCTTTTAAAGTTTGGTTTATGATGGGAAAGACTTATAAAATTAACCCCCGTGTAACTGCTTTTGCATTTCTTTTAAGCATTTCTTCTGCATTTCATAAGCCATTGGTGTATTTTTTTTATTGAGGTGAAATTCATGTAACATAAAATTAACCTTTTTAACATGAACAATTCAGTGACACTCAGTACATTTACAATGTTGTGCAACCATCAACTCTATCTACTTCCAAAACATTTTTGTTATGCCCCAAGAAAACCCGTGTACACATTAAGCAATTACTCTCTATCCCCCCATCCCATTCCCTGGTAATTCCTTCTGTTTCTATAGATTTACTTATTCTAGATATTTCATATAAATGGAATCATATAATATATTGCCTTTTGTGTCTGGCTTCTTTCACTTAGAATAATGTTTTTAAAGTCCCTCCACTTTGTAGCATGTATCTATACTTCATTCCTTTTTATGACTTAATAATATTCTATCATATGTATTAATATGTACCACAGTTTGTTTATCCATCCTTTGATGGACATTTGGGTTGTGTTCACTTTTTGGCTATTGTGAATACTGCTGCTAGGACCACTCATATACAAGTATTTTTTGAATACCTGTTTTCAATGTGTTGGTATATTTTGACAAAGATACAAGAGTAAGTTTTCTGAATTTTGAAAAGTTGTTTTCAGATTTGAATGAATATTATAGATAATTAATTTTGGGATGCATCTAAAGAATACAAATTTCAACGCTTTCAGCACTTTTTTCCTCCTGAATCTGACCACTTGTGTTCCTGACAAAAAGTGCAACAGCTATAGGTAACTCAATTCAATTGTTCATATGTGTCAAAGCAATCTCTATGAAATCAATTCCTATTATATGTCAGGTACTGAATTCAGTTGGTAGCACAGAAATAAATTTCACTTTCAGGAAACTTACAGATGTTGGGAGAGATACTCAAGTTACATACTACAAAAACTCATTGAGATGCCAGGCCAGAGAGCTTGTCCAGGATGCTACGCAGCAGAAAGGACGAGTACTGAGTCAATCCAGGCAGACTCAGACTTCCGAGAAGTGAAATCTGAACTCTTTTCAAATATTATGAAGGTAAAGTACAAGTTTCCTGAACCAATTCTTTCATCTTACTCGCCAGAGATAGATAATGTACCCTTCTTGAATATTTTTATGTGTAAAAAGGCATACAATTAGGTTGAATATACACATGGACAAATATATCTGTAGGAATGTATTGATAAATCGTGAGATAGAATCAAACTATATATAATATTTTGTGAAATACTTTTTATACTTAATTGTGATTTCATTTCTCAGACATACTAATGAGCTAAACCTGAAGATATATGAGTTACCTGGTGAAGAAAAGTGTGAAGGTTATTTTATGCGAGGAATAGCAGCATAGGTACAGGCATAGAGAGAAGAGAAGGCATGGCATATCCCACACCTCAAGATAGTTGTCTTTCTGAAGGAAAGAGGAGAGCTGATACTAACATCTAAACTTGACAGGGTTGAAAGTAGAGAAGACTGATGAGTCTAGACAATCCATGCTAGATTTGAATCATTTTACAATGATCAAGCTCTACCCTTTAAGCCTTTGCATTTTTCTTTTTTACTTCTTACATTAATATTTCCCTTTTATCTTCTTAGTGAAGACCCATTTAAAACAGATTGTATATTACCCCCAGAAAAACACCTATTTCATCTCGTTTGTTTCCTTGCTCAGGTATGGCCCTAAATTGTATGTGATCAGCCCAAATGTAGTCTGGTTCAGCATCGATTGTGCAGTGATTATAGCCAAAGCATTGTAATGGAGTGATGGTGATAAAAAAACATATGAGAAAAAAAATCCATGTCTTAATGTGATCATAGTGTAATGGAAGATCTATAGATTTGGGTATATAGATATAGATATTGTACTGATGATTTAGAACTATACATTATGACCCTCCGCCACCAGACTATAGAGCTCAAAAAGGCTTCCTGGAATCAATGAATACAAATTATTTAAGATAAGAAGTGTGAACAGAACATTTCAGGCAAAGCATCAAGCAAAATAAAGACTGCCCAGTTTAGAAAAATGCACACAGTTGCATCTTTTGGGAATACAATATGGCAGATCGTGTTGGATGAATCAGAACTGAGGAAGCGGGGATCCTATGTGCCATGTTAAAGAGCTTACACTTAATCTTTTGCTGGATAAGAGGCCACTGAATAATATTTAAAGGCTACAGAAATGGTTAGAGAGTGTGGGTTTGAGGAGAGCAAGATTACAGTTGGGAAGACCAGTTAACACGCCATTACAATACTCTAGTTGAAAGATCGTGAGCAGTGGATGTGAAAGGGATGCAGAGAAAGAGATGCAATTGATAAATGTTTTAGAATTAAATGCAGCAAATGACCTCTGACCCTACCATGATCACTTTTATCCATGTGAAATCTGAATTAGTAACAATATATAGGAAAAATAAAGAGAGAATGGTAATAAACAGCCTGAAGGTGTATTCTACCTTATAGTCAGATCCAGCCCTAACTAGGCTGATTTTGTTTACAGTGTTTGTGTCTGGGTCACTTTCGGCATTGGCTGTTAAAATCACCTCTGTCAACCCTCTTACCTCTCTGACTTCTTAATTATTAGTGCTACTTCCCAATAGTGGCTTTGGATCCTTCAAACTACAGGACGGAGCAATTACTCTCCTGCATCGTCCTGTAGATACAGTCCTGACATTTGGTTTGATGTTCCCATAATCTGAAATGAATTCTGTGAGCAGGCATGTACTATCGTTCTCTGCAGTTGAACATGTGCTCTCTCCATTGTGCACCCTACTTTCTTATTTTCCTAATTAGTAGATTGTCCCCACAAACCCAGGATCTGTTAGGGACTTCTTTCTTGAACGCTGTTTTTTATTGGCGGTATTTAAATCAGTTCAGTGTACCGAGTTCCTTTGTTAGATTATCTCATATGAAGCCCAAACTATAACTGAGGTAGGAATCATGTACATTTTACAGATTATGAAACAGAAGACTAGATACATTTAGTAATTTGCCCACAATTACACAGCTGATGAGTAGGGAATTGAATGCAAAGCCCATGACTCCAGCTCACAACTCTTCTGTGCACCATGCGGTCCTGCCTTTTATGTGTCAGGAAGGAAAGAAAGCTCCAGAAAGATGAAAGTACATGTCCTATTTGGTGTGGCAATCAAATCTGACAGGAATGTGCAGAAGTTGAGGGAAAGTAGCAGGAAATAAGGTTGCGACTGTGTGCCGGGCCTGTATATTGTGAAGGATTTTGACTACCAGGGTAAAAAGGTTTATTTGATAGGCAGTGAAGAGCCCTTGATGTTAGAGCCACAGAGTGAGTTGAGAGCGGTGGATGAGAAGGAATAATTTGGTAGCAGCGCCCACGGCAGACAGGACTCTCCCTCTGCCCCCCACACCCCTCTGCTAAGGAGCTCCAGTTAAAGCTAATACAGGCTTACACGCGGTGCAGGAAATGAGAATCCGAGGGGAGAGAGGATGCAAGAAACATATGTTTTGGAGACAGGATCTATTAATAAATGACTAGATAACTTGTCAGAACTTAAGAGGAGAGAAGAAAGTAGAGCTAAAAGTGACTTGGCTGTTATGAATATGAAAGTATGAAAAAATGGAATTCCCATTACCCCCAAACCAAAGAAAGATCTCTTTTGGGGGAGGAAGTTGTTAAATTGCTTTAGGATATGCTGAATGTATGGTTCAGATAGGTGATTTAGGAAATAACAGCCAAGAAACCACTCAGAATGCAAGTCTAAAGCTGCAAAAAGTGGCCTAAGACAGAGAAGTAGATTTGGAGTCATCTGTAGGGAAATGATGATCAAAACTGGGAAGTGAAGTAAGACCTTCGAGGGAAGAAAGGTAGGTAGAGGACAGGAACCTGGGAAAT
Organism: Cheirogaleus medius; assembly: GCA_008086735.1. Taxonomy (NCBI): domain Eukaryota; kingdom Metazoa; phylum Chordata; class Mammalia; order Primates; family Cheirogaleidae; genus Cheirogaleus; species Cheirogaleus medius. The sequence continues at coordinate 8,259,902 of VBSM01002912.1, forward strand.
GACGATTAGGAGGCAGTTGATTATTAAGTATTCCCAAACGCAATAGACACACTGTATCTGAATAATGAATCTTGACCAATTAATAGATCCTGCAAAGGCAACTATTTTCTTTTATACTTGTACATGTCAGCCACTTGCTAACATTACAAACTTCAGAACACAGGCGTTTCAATTGGTGTCTCAACTTTATTACTTAGTCATCTTCTGAGCTTCATCTTTGCTATCTGCTTTAATAATAATTGGTGGTGTCAAGGATAAAAGTGAATCCCTTTGAGAGTACAGTATGTTTAATATATATTGAATATTGAAGTTCATCAGAGATGACTAGACATATGGTTTCTATCTCCTGACTTCAAAGCATCTTCAATTTGTGTCAGCTTCTTGTTAGATTAAAGGCTTGCTTTTTTCCTTTTATTTAACTCACTGACAGTGATGAACAAAGGATGGGATATTAGAGAACCATGATAAAAATATTATAACAATAGTAAAAATATAGTTTAAATAACGTTTTCTGTTTCCTCTTTTTTATTTTTTATTTCAGCATATTACGGGGGTACAAATGTTTAGGTTACGTATATTGCCTTTGACCCACCCAAGTCAGAGCTTCAAGCATGTCCATCCCCCAGATGGTGCGCACCGCACCTATTAGGTGTGTGTATACCCATCCCCTCCTCCCCTCTTCCACCTGCCTGTCACCCAATGAATGTTACTACTATATGTGCACATAAGTGTTGATCAGTTAATACCAATTTGATGGTGAGTACATGTGGTGTTTGTTTTTCCATTCTTGTGATACTTCACTTAGTAGAATGGGCTCCAGCTCTCTCCAGGATAATACAAGAGGTGCTAGATCACCATTATTTATTGTGGCTGAATAGTACTCCATGGTATACATATACCACATTTTCTTAATCCACTCATGTATGGATGGGCACTTGGGTTGATTCCACATCTTTGCAATTGTGAGTTATGCTGCTATAAACATTCCAGTGCAGATGTCTTTTTAATAGAATGTCTTTTGTTCCCTTGGATAGATGCCCAGTAATGGGATTGCTGGATCAAATGATAATTCTACTGATAGCTCTTTGAGGTATCTCCATATTACTTTCCACAGAGGTTGTACTAGTTTGCAGTCCCACCAGCAGTGTATGAGTCTTCCTATCTCTCTGCATCCATGCCAACATTTATTGTTTTGGGACTTTTTGATAAAGGCCGTTCTCACTGGAGTTAAATGATAGCTCATTGTGGTTTTGATTTGCATTTCCCTGATGATTAGAGATGTTGAGCTGTTTTTCATATGTTTGTTGGCCATTATTCTATCTTCTTTTGAAAAGTTTCTGTTCATGTCCTTTGCCCACTTTTTGATAGGGTTATTTGATTTTTTTCTTGCTGATTTTCCTGAGTTCTACACAGATTCTAGTTATCAGCCTTGTATTGGATGTGTAGCATGGGAATATTTTCTCCCCTTCTGTAGGTTTTCTGTTTGCTCTCATGATAGTTTCCTTGGCTGTGCGGAAACTTTTTAATTTGATCAGGTTCCATTCATTTATTTTTGTTGTTGCTGTGATTGCCTTTGAAGTCTTCTTCATAAATTCTTTGCCTAGGCCAATGTCTGTAAGAGTTTTCCAGCATTGTTTTCTAGAATTCTTATAGTTTCATGCCTTAGGATTAAGTCTGTTATCCACCATGAGCTGATTTTTGTGAGAGATGAAAGGTGTAAATCCTGTTTCAATCTTCTACATGTGGCTCTCTGATTTTCCCAGCACCATTTATTGAATAAGGATTCTTTTCCCCTTTGTATGTTTTTGTCTGCTTTGTCAAAGATTAGATGGCTATATGAGGATGGTTTTATACCTGGTTTCTCAGTTCTGTTCCATTGGTCTATGTCTCTGTTGTTGTGCAAGTACCATGCTCTTTTAGTTACTATAGTAGTGTAGTGTGGAGTCTGGAAATTGATGCCTCCCAATTTGTTCTTTTTGCTTAAGATTGCTTTTCTATACGGAGTCTTCTCTGGTTCCATACAAAGTGTAGAATTATTTTTTATAGATCTGTGAAAAATGATGTTGGTATTTTAATAGGGATTGCATTGAATCTATAGATCACTTTGGATAGTATAGTCATTTTAACAATGTTGATTCTGCCAACCCATGAGCATGGTATCGTTTTCCACCTGTTTACGTCCTCTGCTATTTCCTTCCGCAGTGCTTTGTAGTTCTCCCTGTAGAGGTCATTCATCTCCTTAGTTAAATATATTCCTACGTATTTTATTTTCTTTGTAGCTATTGTGAAGGGTGTTGAGTCTTTGATTTGGTTCTCAGTTTGACTGTTGTTGGCATATAGGAATGCTACTGATTTCTGTACATTGATTTTGTAACCTGAGACTTTGCTGAATTTGTTTATCAATTTCAGTAGTCTCCTGGCAGAATCTTTGGGGTTTTCTAGGTATCAGATCATATCATCAGCAAAGAGTGATCGTTTGACCTCTTCTGCCCCCAATTCGATGCTGTTGATTTCCTTCTCTTGTCTGATTGCTCTGGCTAGCACTTCTATGTTGAATAGAAGTTCTGGTTCCAGGTCTAAGTGGGAATACTTTCAATTTTTCCCCATTCAATATTCTTTATGGCTTTGTATTTGTTGCATTCAGAAATAGACAGAGGGGTTAAGTTTTCTTTAAAAGGTCATTAAGTTGCCATTGGAAACATGGGTGTGTTTGAAAAATGTAGCAAAGTGCATTTGGGAAATATGGATTCCATACTGGGAAGGGGCAGGACAAGAGAAGGGTACATATTATCCACACTACAATGACCATAAAATGGTTTCAGTGGTCAGAGGGGATTTTTGATTGACTAACAGAATGTCATGGAATTTTAATTTATTTCTAAAATAGAATTTGGTGAGTGAGATTGTTTTTTATGTTAAATAGTCAGGAAGATAATCTAAACAAAAAATAAGAGTTTATCTAATCTTTCTCAGTGCAGTAAAGGGCAAATAAAAAGATGAGGGGCTTCCAAAAACAAACAAACAAAGATGAAAGACTGCATTAGGCCTTGCAGAGAAAGCTGGGAGCCTGCAGGCAGCACAAAAGGAGAAATTGAAGGCCATGCACCACACGAATGGAGGCTCCATTTCTTACAAGATGAACAGCTGCAGCAAGAATTTATAGTGCACATTGGATGGAAAGGAAACTCGTTAAATTCTGTACAACTGAGAACAAATTCAATAGCTACAGGAATTGTATATTGCAGTTGGAGAACCTAAGAATACTTGGTACTTATTTCAATTCCTGACAAAAGAAAGTAAAAATTCTAGTGAGTCACCATTTATAAGATATAAATGGTGTAAAATATAGAAGTCAGTTTACAGTAAAAACCCTGGCTGATTAAAAAACAGAGAGAGAGAAGTTATTTGACTTATAAAACATTTTCTTAGCCCCACCTGAGGTTAAGAGAATAACCTGTTCTTTAGTTTGAGAGAATCGAAGGAAATGGCAGAGTCGGGCATTATTATTTATAAGGTTTTGGGCCTATATATAATCATACTTAGTAAAGCTTTACTACATATTTTTCTCATTCCATAGCTTGGATTAAGTCACTATCAATGTTTTAACTCAGGATTTTACAAAGGAAATAAAAACCTACCTGAAGTATTTTTGATGTAGAAATTGAGTGAAACCAGTTGGCGATTTCAATCAGGATTTGTATGCAGAGTGGTCAAAGTAATCGATCACTCCAACCCTCTCTTGAAAGTGGGGGCCTAAGAGGCTGTTCCTCTGTGGGATGCACTTCTCAGCCTGGCTTTTCTCAAAGTAAGTTGCCCTTGCCCATGTTCGAAAGGCTGTTCTTGGCATGCTCATTCTCCACATGTCATATAATTACAGGGGTAAGTGATCCATTTCCAGTTTCAGATGATGTTGTGTTATAATAATATTTCTGTGTTCCTGATACTGTAAACACTTCTCGTGTCCTCAGTGCATAATTGAGCATGGCATCCTATTCAGTTTTCATAGTTTCTGATATAAAAGACTTTATAACTTTTATAAGGAAAAAAACTTCAGAATATGATGCTCCATGGTAACATATGCTAACTTAAAAAATAAAAGTTTGCATCAGAGATGAATATTTGTACAATATCAAGGTCATATTCAGCAGCAAAATGCTATTGTATTTTTTTAAAAAAGTGACAAATAAGAATTTTAGAATAAGAAGTGCTGAGAAACTGAGGTCTGAGGAAGACATGGTAGCAGTGGACTTGTATTATAGCTGGATGTTAGGAGGAAGTTAGGGGCATTTTGAGATCAACATTTGACATTTTTAGGTTATATATAGAAAAGATGAATTCTAGCAAGTGTCAAAAATGATTTTTTAAAAATGTGATTTTTGGAGAGAAGACAAATATCTTCATTAATACAGTGAAAGTCTAGTGAGAGAGGGACCAAATTATACTTCAAGTTTTTACCTGAAGACATATTTGAATTGAATAATTTGCTATTTAATTTTAATAAGTAAACTTAAAAAAATTTATTGAGTCTCCATTAATACCTGCTTCATTCTAATAATATCTGTCAGCTAGCAGTACTGTTTTTCAACAAAACTTTCTTGAATTTGGATTATGTACAGTCAGTGCTAGGTCTCAGTGGCATGATGAGATACAAAGGGACATTTGACAAGATCTCTGTCCTTGGGAGAGACAGAAAAATACATGCACATTTCACTGGAGCTAGTTGACTAATTAAAACAGCACTGCTCAGTGTTTTGGTCTCAGGACTCCTTTAGTCTCTTCAGAGTTATTGAGGATCCCAAAGTACTTTTGTTTGTTCAGCCTGTGTCCATCACTATTTACCACATTAGAAATTAAAACCGAAAAAATGTAAAATGTAAGCATGTAATAATAGAACATTCCTTAAACCGTCAGGATGATAATCTCTCCCCATGTCATTCAGCCTCTGGAAAACTCTACTGTACATACACTTGTGAGAAAAGGAGAGTGAAAAAAGGCAAATGGTGTTCTTGGCATTATTGAGAAATTATTCTCGAGTTTGTGAAGCCTCTGAAAGGGTCTTGAGGACCCCCAGGGAAGATACTTTGGCAACCAGTGAACTAGAGAAGATGTTTGATGTTATGGTAAATACGTAATCAAAAGGCCATGACGATACAGAAGAAGGAGAGTGATTTATATCAGTTGGTGCTAAAACTTATTAATTATTACCACCCTGTCAATATTGGTCCCCAACTGAATCTAGATTGCAATAAGAGACAACTAAACAAAATAAGTAGCAATACTAGTTTTTGCCAAGTAGTTTAGTTCATGAAATGAAGGCATTCCCCTGCCACCTGGTGGCAATGTATCCTAATTAGGAATTGATAGGATTTTTTAAGTGGTACACAATTACAGTGTATCTTAATTGAAGATTTAGAGTTTTGGAATGTTGAGTTTACCACCAAACATTATAAAATTATATTTGAAACCTCTGAAACATGCCAAGCTAACACCAAATAGTTCTCCAATACAACAAAGCAAATGGGCTAAAATTCAACTATGTTTTAAAGAGCTAATAATTATGCAGGGTTTTCAAAGTGCTTTAAATATAGTTGGAGCTCAATATTTCAGGGTGTCAAAAGGGAAGTTTTCTTTGCTTTTTTTGAATGCATTTTCACCCTGTGTAGTACAAGAGACAGAAAGAAGGGTTTCCAACTGCTGCCACATCCAGGTTTTGTGGGCTGAGTCTAAAGGGGTTGAGAATATGTCTTAGAAGAGGTCAGTAGAGCAGGCTGAGTCCATTCTCTATTCAAGCAAGTTCTTAACGGAACATATCCTGGTCAGTAAGCGAAGCACACTGGTACATGGATACTTGGAGCGAGAGGGGAGTGACTGTGGCCAAAGGAACCTCCATCCTAAGGAAAATTGTAGGATGATATGGATTTGCCTAATGCTATTCCTGTGTCTCGGGTTAAAACACATTACCTTCTGTATGCCATGTTTTTCAACAGGACAATAAAAGTAGATTTACTGAGGTCAGTTTGAACTTTTGTTCAAACTGAAAATTTTCATAAGCTTTTAGCATACCTCTGGTGTCAAAAGGTACGACATAGCATAGTGCAGTGGCCGTCAGTCTGGGAGTGTGAGAACACAGTCCAAGACGACTCCTAAGCCTGGATAGTTTTAAGGCAATCAATTTCCTGATACTTCACTTCTATATGTAGTTTTTCCCCAAAATTGATCTGCCAGAAAACAAGACTATGTTCACAAAAGCCCAAATCCTACTTTATAAAGGATATGCAAATTCCTCATTCATCTTATATCTTACTAAGGTACATTGACCTGAAGCATAAACATATCTGGGTGCTTAAGGAAAGGGAAGACTTCTCCAGTGATTAATGCTAGTTCCATGAATCTAGAGGGCTTTTAGTCTTCCCCAGCTTTGCACATATCTTTGGTAAATATAGAGTCTAGTGGTAGAAACTGGTATTTTTGCTACTTAAGAATATGGTAAATTCATGGTTGGGTGTGGTGGCTCATGCCTGCAATCTTAGCACTTTGGGAGGCCAACGCAGGAGGATTGCTTGAGGCCAGGAGTTTGAGAGCAGTGTGGGCATAGTGAGATTCTGTCTCTAAAAAAAAATAGAAAAAATAGCCAGGTGTGATGGTGTGTGCCTGTAGTCCCAGCTACTTGGGAGGCTGAGGCAGGAGGATCGCTTTAACCCAGGAGTTACAGGTTGCAGTGAGCTAGGATGATGCCGCTACACTCTAGCCTGGGCAACAGAGGCAGACTCTGTCTCAAAAAAAAAAAAAAAAGTGAATTCAGGTATGTGGTATAGAGGGTAAGGGAACAACATTAATTTTTATTTAACACCTTTGCTTCTTTCATCTATTTCCAAAAAATTTATGACTACAGAGGGAGAGTCTATTAAGGAAAAAACAGAAAGAACATCAGTAACACACATCACATGCTTGTAAAACATTTTTTCTACATATTTAAATGATGAAAATGCTTTTTTACTCTTCTCAGTATTATTCTCTAATCTCTTGAAGCACCCAAGAATAGCCAAAAACAGAGCGTAGGAAAGATTAGTTTTAAATATAATTGAATGTGTTTTGGAAATATTGAAATTTTCAAAATATATTGAAAAAAACCTTGGATAAAATTTTAATGTGATTTTTTTCAGACTTAATGTGTATTGTTCAATAAGGTAACTAAAATTTGTTTTTTCAAGTCATGTCATGTGAGATTTATTCTAATTACTATGAAGTCTCCTCTAATTTAATCATAAAAATATTAAATATTTTCTCTCACCTATTAATAAAAGTTAAAATAAGCTAGCTATCAGACCAATTGTCACAACATTGCAAAAAGCCATGGAAAGAAGAGATAGCATCACCTTGAGAGCAGAGGGCAGATTTGTCTCTGGCCAAGACAGTAAAGATGTTAATAATATTGCCCTGTGGGGAAGAGACTGGGCAGGTTTGCTAGCAAACTCTTTAAAAGATTGGGGTTTTCCCAAGCTTGGGATTGCTCAGCTGTTACACAAATCTACCATGTGCACATTGCCCGCGTGTGACTTGGGGGATAAGGAGAGACAACATAAACACGAAATTCACACTCCTCACTGCCTGATGTACTGCATGTAATAAAGTCCTTTGTCTCTGACCCAGGAGTCTCACGTCTCCTGTCAATATCTGTGGAAATGTGGCAGGCTCACTCGTTAGCTTGCAGGCAGGGTGAACTCTTAGGCCAGTCACAAGTCTGGACAGGAGTGATGCTTTGTTTGGAAGGTACAAGCCTAAGGCAGTAAAGGGAGAGAAGGAGGGGTCAAGCAAGGAAAACACGTGCTGGTTATTTACTGGTTACCACAACAAACCACAGAGATGAACGGCAGAGACGTAGCAGGTTTCTTAGCAGTCGCTCTACAGTTTAGACTTTTCTGGAAGGGTTAAAAGAAGGAACTTCTATTCACACTAGTCTGTAAGAGCGAAAGAAGTGGTAAATTTTCTCCTTGGCTCCCTCCCATATCTTCTTCTCCTTAGCCAAGGTTGACCTCCACAGAGATCTGGCTCCCCCCTGCTTCTTGATTGCATCTTGGTGGCTGCTCAGAAAACCAGGTCCTGTATCTTGAAGTATAGTGTTTCATCCAAATATAAAAATGTAGGAGTGACTTGGGACAAGTAAAGTGCTGACCAAGAAGGAGAAAGGAAGATGTGGAAAGAGAATTTGAGAAGGTGCACGAGGATTATATTTCAGTATAATATGTAACAAGTTCATGTGCATGTCAAACTTTTCCTAATTTTTTGCTTTCCACAAATCGAATAGAAGCCTAATTGGGTTTTGAGCTGATTACTTAAAAGAAAAACTTTATAACAGATCATTATGTGATTTTTTTTTTTTTGGTCATAACTTTGGAAAGGAGTTCAAAGAAATGGGTGTCAATGCTCCAACAAAACTCTACTTATTTCTGTGAACTTAAGCTACTTAGTAATTCCAATAATAAAAAGGAAATACAGGCACAGGTCCATGCAGAATCCTATCCTTTTATTTATAAATAGTGAACCTGCTTGGAGAAGGTAGCCTCATTCATCTCATTAAGATAGATACTTCTGTTGCTTTACATACTTGCCAACAAAAATAAGAAAAGAACAACAACAACAAAAAAAGAAAAATGATTTATACTTCTAATAAGGTTATATTTTTAAATTTAAGATTATCAAAATTGTAAAATATGTGTTCTTTTGATTAACTATGAACTAATAGTAGTTGTAAGGATAACTCAGGAGAAACTTTTATACATGGAAAGCCTTTTGGCCACAAGAAAGAAAACTAAATTTAAATTGAAAATTTTTATACATATTTTTGGTACAGAAAAGTATGATAAAATGATCAATAAAAGACTTTCTGGTATAAGATGTTGTATAATTAGAATAAAATTCTGTGGAATGGATGTTGAATTACATGATCAAGTAAAAAAAGAAATACATAAATTTTCATAGTTGAACAATACCTTGTTCATACATATATGTTTTTAGGGTGAGTATTATATATTTATGGTATTTAAATTCAATTAGATACATTTTAAAAAGTGAGATAACTTTTATTCCCAATATTGAAGAAATTTCTTCTATTTAAAGTTATGAAACATTTTAAATCAACTAAAATATGTGATTGAGTATACAGTTTTTAAAAAAAAATTCTAGGGGGCAATTGAGCAAAAATGTTTGAAGATGTCTGTTTGAGTGACTATTAAGGCCAACTCAAATGTCATATATAAGAGCCATCTTTGGATTTTCTTTCCTATGGATGGAGACACATTGAACTATGTCAATTAGGAGAGTAAAGTGATCAAACTGTCAGTACAGAAATATGTCTCTGGCAGCAGAATATAAGAGTGATTAGAGAAGAGAGTGGAGGCTAGACAACTGGTGATAGCAATTGTGTAGTGAGAAATGAAGGGTGTTTGAATAAAGGCGGTTATAGTGGCACAAAAGAGGAGGATCCAAGTGAAGACATGTTTAGCAGGAACGACCAACATGACTGGTAAAATTGGATGTCAAGAGGGAGGATGGGAGGGATAGGATGCAAACTGGGATGGTGTCATGTATCAGGATGAGAAAAGTGTCCTTAAGGAGTAAGTTTTGTGCAGACGATGATGAGGTCCATCAGATATGCTGGAGCTAAGGTAGTTCTCGTATATTCACCTGAGAGTGCCTGGAATATATTTGTGAGAGGATGGAGAACAGAAGAGACAAATGGATTGAAGACATAATGTGGTAGTAATCTGGTTCTGAGTGGTTCCCAGAGTACAAGAGAGAGAAGAAAAGAGCCAAAGTCTCTTCCATACCCAGGAGGTGCTCACATCTAAGCAGGAACCGAAAGCAGGGAGCTAGTGAAGGAAAGTAAGGCCTTTCTGCTAGTAAAGTATTTTAACTTGAAATCCAGCTGGGAGGAAATATCAGTCTCAAAGATTTGACTTACAATTCTTTCTTTCAATATTTAATATGGCATTCACTCCTTATAGGCAGTAGATAAACGAAATATTCTTGTGTTTCCTAATTTTCCCAAGGTAAAAGATAATATTCACTTAGTATATTTAACAATTTTGGTTTGTGGGAGGTCTTTTGTGCTTTGTTTTTAATTTAAGTCTTTAATTACTTCTTAATAGAGAGACTACTAAGAAAAATTGTGATTTCTTCCTTTGCTTCTAAGTCTGTATTTAATAAGCGAATGTCTGTAAACAGTACCCGGCAATGCAATAATTATGCAATTACCAAAGGTCATTGTTAGTATGAACATATTTCATTTAGATGCCAGCTTTGCTGCTGTATTATAGACACTTTAGAAATACACTGATCCCCACTAGAAATTAGCAGAGATTTACCACATATTGATACCAACAATTTACAACTTGCCTAAAAGTGTTTCTCTGTCATTTGCTCCCAAGATGACAATTATTACAGCCTCTTGATTCAGTTCTTCTGCTCTAATCTCTGATTCTAGAAGGACTGCACAATGTAATCCTTTACTGCATAGATGTATTCATTTGAGCATGTAACAGAGCACCGGCCCCGCCACAGAAGGTCTGAAGTTGAAGTCCTGATTCTTTTATTTCTTAGATGTTATACTTGGGCAAATCAGTTCAGTTTATTTCACCAATTTTTTTTTTTTTTTTTTGCTGAATTTCTAGTATTACCAAGTTCTGGAGAAACAAAGCTAAATGAAATACAAACATACATAGAACATTTCAAAATGACGTGAGTGGAAGGCACAGGCTTTGTGAGTTTGAAGAGACCCTCCTCATTCAGCTTGAGGAATAAGAGAGGTGTAGAATTTCTGGAGGAGAGGTGATTTTCAAGGCATGAACATGTGTGGTCAGGTGTGGGGGCAGAGAAAGGTGGCAACTGAAATGTTAGAAGATTGTTCCAGCAAAAGAGATCAAGGGGAAGCGCAGGGTGTGCTGGGAGAACCACGTGCAGTTTTGTATGACAAGGAACTGGAGTGTGAGATGCGGGTTTCTGGGAGCTCGGGCAGATCACGGAGGCTTCATAGGCTGGGATGAAAACTTGGATTTTGGCATGTAGTTGAAGGGACTCATTAAAGTAAGTTAAGAAAAAACAGCCACAGCCAGATTGGCAGTGCCGTTATGTAACTCTGGTGGCAGTGTGGAGGGTGCATTTGACGAGAGCAAATCCAGAAGCGTTTTTAATGCGTCAGTGAGGCATGATAAGGGCTTGAACTTGAGCCACGATAGAGTCCAGGAGAGGAAGGGCACAATTAAGAAAGATTAAGGAGGCAACTGTTTATGACAGTGCTTGTTGAACTAGAAAAAAACACAGCTTGAAGAGTGAGGGAAGCCTGAATTTGAACCCTAGCTTCGTTACTTAAGGTCTTGAACCCTTTACAAGTTATTATAATTCCAGATTTTCTGCATTTCTGAAAGTGAGGGTGACACTGCCTTACATTGTTGTGGGGATTAGACATAAACTAAATCACCCAGAACAATGCTTGGGTGTAGAATGTCAGTAATTACTAGCACATCTCTTAAGCTCAGCTTCCTCTCCTGCCTTATCAATTTGTTGTGATATAGCGACATAGTATATGTTGATGGTGAATAACCTTTTGGATAAAGAATGTTTTCAGAAAAAAATGTTTTATGGGCTACTTTTTTCTCCATTTGTAAGAAAAATAGCTTTGAATCTCATTAAAAAGATATTATTTTTAAAACTAATGCAATTTTTCTTTTATTGAATTGAAAGCAAGATGATGAGGATATCGGCCTCCAAAATGCTTATAATGAGTCCCTTTGAGAATTAGCCGTATGACGGTGTCACATCACAGTTAAGAACACAGGACCTGGGGTCAGACTGGTGGCTAATTGTATGTCTTTGGGCAAGTTAGCTTACCTCTCTGTGCCTCAGTTTCTTGCTCTGTGGCGATACCTCCTAAGATATTTGTGAGGATTAAATGAGATGATTATGCATGTAAACTGCTCAGCTGTGTGCCGGGCACATGCGGAAGAAGGACTTAATGAATAGCAACCATTAATTTTTGGAGGGCAATTTTCAAAGAAATGACTTTACATGAACTAATTTATTTAATTGAGAAAAAAGAAAAGAAAAAAATATCCAAAGATGGGTATAATTATTATCATCCCCAGGTGGAATTATGTCATTCGAGGTCACATGTCAAGAAAGCAGTAGAGCTGAGGCTAGAACCAGTTCATTCTATTTAATGTTATGTTTCCTGGTTATATTGTATACTTTTAGTAGGGAACACGCTAGTGGCCCTCTGCCTGCATGCTCACCCAACCTGGGTCTCCCTCTTTCCTAAGGTTGTAGGACAATCTCTGCTTAAGCAAAATGCACACAACGGCTATAATACAAACTACAGTTTTCTGGAAGGGCTGGTTGCTGTTCCACCTTGCACTGAGTTCTGTAGGGCCCAGTCTGCTAAAGGTCTCAGCACTAGTTTGTCTCTTCCTCCTGTGAGTGAGTGAAACTCCAGGCCAATTCCCTGCCTCCTGTTTGCACCTAGGCCTCACCCAACTAGGGTGCACATTCTTGGAGTCAAGGAATTGTAGGGATGCTCCTCTCAGCGTTCCAGGTCTCTCTGTTCTGTGTGGGCTGATAGGCTCTTGGCTTAAGTGCCGTGTGAATAAGGTCGTGGGTTTTAGGTCTTGGTTTTCTTATTACTAGTATTTT
>VBSM01002912.1:8287061-8326849 GCA_008086735.1 Cheirogaleus medius
CTATTTTGTTGAGCGTTCTTATCATAAAAGGGTGCTGAATTTTGTCAAATGCTTAATAATTGTTTTATATTTATGTATGGTACATGTGCATAAAAATTCAAATACTTTGAATACGTAAAATAAAAAAAAAGATACCCAACTTTTACTCTCCAGGGGTACCCATTGTTAAAAGCTTGGATATTTTTTCTCTATGTAAACAAATATATCATGGCACATGCACACACCTACGCTCCCTTGTGAATAGAGGTAGATTCTGGTTCCCACCACTCACAGATTCAGAGGTGTTATTTTTTAGTCACATGCTTTGGTGTAGGGTACAGCTGCTGGTTCACATGGATCAGTGGAAAAATTTTGTTTGGGGAGAGTGCTCTTCATGCAGATGACCCTAACAGACATCTGCCAGGGCATGTGCTCAGGCATGCTGCAGTGGAGCAGTCAGGAAGGTCAAGCTCAGGGCCTCCTGTGGTCTGAATGTTTATATCCTTGTAAAATTCATATGTTGAAATCCTTACCTCCAAGGTGATGCTCTTAGGAGGTGGGACTTTTAGGAGATGATTAGGTCACGGGGGCAGAGTCCTCATGAATGTGATTAGTGCCTTTATATAAAAGAGACCTAAGAGAGACCTCTTACCTCTCTACCATGCAAAGACACAGCTAGAAGGAGCCACTCCTGAACCAGGAAATAGGCCTTCACCAGATACTGAATCGGCTGTTGCCTTGATCTTGTACTTCCAGCCTCCAGAACTGTGAGAAATAGTCTCGACTGTTGATAAGCTACTCAGTTTATGGTATTTTGTTCTATCAGCCCAAATGGACTAAGTTAGGATCTTTGTCCCTAGCCTTCCATTCCCCTCATCAGCTAACATCACATATCTACTTTTAGGCCAGAGCAGTGTGAATGAAAACTCAAGTAGAGAAGAAAAGGTCTTGTTTTTGGTTGCTAGAAATGCCCAGAAGGCACAGAGACAGCCAGCTCCAAAAGACCATGGGGTACCCTGCCTGGTCACATGAATGAGCAGCAAGGAACTCAACAAAAGAAAATTCAGCAAGGAAACAGACATCTGAAATATCAGTGCAGGGAATTAAATAAATATCACTTATGTCTTTAGAGTTATAAGCAAAGCTATCAGAACCATGAAATAAGATCAGGGATTTATGAAATAAGAATAAATAGTAATGGGAGGCTGGGGATGGTGGCTCATGCCTGTAATCCTAGCACTCTGGGAGGCCAAGGTGGGAGGATCGCTTGAGCCCAGGAGGTCAAGACTAGTCGGAGCAAGAATGAGACCTCATCTCTACTAAAAATAAGAAAATTAGCTGGGAGTGATGACACGCACCTATAGCTACTTGCGGGGCTGAGGCAGGAGGATCACTTGAGCCCAGGAGTGTGAGGCTGCAGTGAGCTCTGATGACACCACTGTGCTCTAGCAACAGAGTTAGACCCTGAAAAAAAAATAGTAATGGGAAAAAATAGAGAATTTGAACATGAAAAATAGGGTATAATTATTAACATTAAAATTTCACTCCATTTCCAGAAGAACAACACAAAAAACAGTTGAAGAAGAAAATCAAGAGTGGGAAATGTGAGAAATGACATAACACATAGCAAATGGGGATCAATTAGCAAAAATATAAAAGCTGAGATATGGATGGTAGCATTAGAGTTTCTATCATTTATCAAAATGAGTGCTAGATGGAGAAAATAGAAAGAATAGTGGTGATATTTTGGATTAAAAAAGAGAATTTCTAGAAATTAAGGTATGGTTCCCTATATAAAGAAACCCCCAATCCTGAGCAGGCTGTATTCAAAGCACACTCATACACACACTCCTAGGCACATAGTAGAAAAATGTAGACCATGAAAGATGAAAAGTCCTAAAAGCTTCTGTAAGGAAGACAGATCGCTTGCAATGAATGACAATCTGATGACATGAGTCATCTTGACAGCAACGTAAGGATCATAACAATGGCATGTTACCTTCAAAGGGCTGAAAAAAAAACAAAAAACTTTAGTTTCCTTAAAGTCAGACTTTTAAAACTAGCCAAATTGTCCAATAAATGTGAGGATGAAAGAAAGATATTTTTGGATATAGAAGATATATTAGTCGGGGTCCCCAAGGTAAGCAATGGCACACTCTAATTAGTGTAATTCTGGTAGAGTTCACTTACAAAATTTATAATCATACTCTCTGACTTAAAAATTCTAGATTACTTAAAATTTAAAAACTTACTAATTTCTTTGCTCATGATTGGAAGTTGGAAAACATGGGACACCTGAGGGTTCTGCCTTCTAGGGCAAGAAGCACAGTAGTGATGTGGAAAAAAGGAAGGTACAAATGTAAATGTGGATAAACCAAAGATGAAGAACAGAGATTAGGAAAAATAAGTTCAAGGGAAAAATAAATACATATCAAATTTTAAGGGTCAAAATATTTTAAAGGAGAATAAAAGCAAGAAGATAAATGTTTAAAGAGGTAAAGAGTTACTAAAGTAAGGCTAGAAAGATAACAATTATTACAACATAAATCAAAAGGAGACGTCATTGAATAATAACACCAAGGAAACAATCTAGAGTTGCAGAAACCCAAACAGAACAAAAACTCAATTTTTTTTTTCTGGGTAGAAAATATATTCAAACAGGAAATGGAGAGAAAGGAAAGGAAAGGATCGGGGGTGGGGTGGAAAAGGACAGGCAGACAGATGACCACAAGTAAGTAGCCTGAGTTCCTAAGAAAATCCTGAGGGGCTCCTGACTCTAAAAGGATGCCCTTTAATGCAAAGATGCAGGCGAGAACGCATAGGCACTCATTTGTGGTTTTTTAACTTCAAACACGTGATAATTGGATGTGGTCTTCCTGGGTGGTCCATGCAGCTATTAACATCGCCTCTAAACACTTTCCACACGACTGAAATGTCAGAGTATTATGAGAAATTGCAGAAAATCACGAGTGTGCACAGAATCCGAGCGCCGTTCAGCAAGCCAGGGCGGAGAGGGTCGCTGCACCATGGAGTGTCGCAGTCAGCATTATAAGTGGAGCTGCCTCAAGAAGGAAACTCCAGAGCGATCTGCTTTGGATTTCTCACTTTAAAAATAGTTCAACACATTTTTCTTATAGACCAAACATTTAAAACAAAAGGAAAACAAAGAAAAAAAGGAGGAAAAAAAGAAAGAAGAAAAAGAAAATGACTAAATGAAAGAAAGCATTAGGAAATGTCTCCTTAAGGCTATGGTTCTAATCAGTGTGCACCTATAGATAGTAAATGCCATTTTCCCATTATTGGTCTTTATATTTGGAGACAACATGCTTGAAGGTATCATTACAATGGTGAGTTACTGTGACCACAAAATTCAGGAAGCTGGAACCCTTCCTTGCTAATGCTCCTCTGTCTCTGCTTCATTTGTCTTAAGAATTGCACAATGTGCTGTATAAGGGAACAGTACACAAAAATCAGTCTAGACTTGAAATCACTCACTCTAGACAGAAAAACTGTTTTAGTAAAATTTGTCCTCAGCTGTGCAAATTTAATTAAATTGCATTTCCAATGCAAAATGATACTTAATTTATGGCGTGATCATACGTGTGTGTAGCTTCCACCTGGGTATGCTCATGTTTTATGGTCTTTTGTACCTTTGGCAACAAATGTTATTACATCTACTTTCCCATAACTTTCCCCTGCTGTTAACGGAGTGGGAAATGAAATATGCTTTTTTAACTTCCCTTGGGCTTTAAGTAAAGTTAGACTATGAGTAGTCAACCAGCAACGGAAACAATGAGAAACAAATGGCAAATTCTCCCAAATCGAGTCCTTCCTGTAAGGTCAACTACAGCACATACACTGCACTGCAGCTAATAATAATAAAAAAGAAATAAACGAAGACTTACAACCCTATTGCTCTTTACTCTTTCCTCTGCCCTCCATACCCCAAGCTCTGTATTTCTATGGCTGTCAATGTTAATTTTATTTAGTACCGTGTTTCCCCGAAAATAAGACCTACCCATAAAATAAGCCTAGCAGGATTTCTAAGGATTTGCGCAATATAAGTCCTACCCCGAAAATAATCTGCACAACCCATGCATTTCGTTGCGGAGCGGTGAAGAGAGGAGCAGCCCTTCTCATCTGCCCCATCGTGACAGCTACCATCCCAGAGGTGACCGGAAAGGTGCGGGCAGCCCCACCAACAAGGTCGGCCCCCCCTGTCAGGTCCCGGCCATCCTGTGCGTGCTGCAAGCTGAGGCTTTGAGGGGAAAATAACACATCTCCTGAAAGTAAGCCCTAGGGTGTCTTCTTGAGGAAAAATAAATATAAGACACTGTCTTATTTTCGGGGAAACACGGTAGGTGGAAACATGGAAATTAACATAAGCTGATTTACGTAACTGTGAGTTCCTTAAGGACTGGGATTGTATCATATTGGTACTTTGAACCTCCAGATAGAGAACAATGCCTAACTTATGTTAGTTGCAAAATGCTCCCTTCATATATCTGTAGCACACATTCATATAGTTCTGCCAACCCTGTCATGGAGAAAATAAAAAATAGTGCTATGAACACAGAACCCTGGACCCATCACAAAACACATAGCTCTGTAGGGATTGTCTACTGTCTAGTTGTTCTAGGTTGATTTTGGGGGGGTGTTAAAACATCTTGATTTTCAAGTGATGCAATAAATCAGAAGGATTTATATGAGAAACAGTAAAATGAGGCTAAAGTATCCAATCAGGACATTTTATTCTTATTACTTTATTTTTAATATTTTTTTACTTTGAGAATTAATGAACAAAACAATTTTCAATAGAAGTAATGGTCCGTGAGAGGCAACATAGCAAGTGAAAAAAGCTAGGAGTCGTTTAGAGTCACCTAGTATTTATTGAATTGCCTTTTGTGTGTTAGGCTTGTGCTAAGCATTGGCAATATCAAAGTGAATAACTTAAGTACAGTCCCTGTCCTTACAGAGTTGACACTGTAGAGGAGGAGATAGGCAAAAAACTAGCCAACTAGACAAGCAACCAAGTAAATAAATATCTTAAATGCTACATAGGAAAGAAATAAGGTGCTGGGGTAGGGTGTGAAGAGAGACCTGACTATGAGAAGGCACTGGGATCAGAAGGGGCTCCTGGACCCTGGACAGGAGTGTTACAAAACCATGAACCACAGAAGCAACAGCTTTGAGGTGGGAAGAAATTTGCATGCCGGGTCTAGGTTTGAATATAGACGCAGTCATTTATGACTGTGGTCCCCAACCCCTGGGCTGTGCCAGTACTGGTCCGCAGCCTGTTAGGAACTGGGCTGCACAGCGGGAGGTGAGTGGTGGGGAGGGAGCGAAGCTTCATCGGTATTTACAGCTGCTCCCCATCGCTCACATCACCGCATAAGCTCTGCCTCCCGTCAGATCAGCGGGGGCATTAGATTCTCATAGGAGCGCGAACCCTACTGTAAACTGCGCATGTGAGGGATCCAGGTTGTGCTCCTTATGAGAATCTAACGCCTGATGATCTGAGGTGGAGCTGAGGCGGTGATGCTAGTGCTGGGGAGCGGCTGCAAATACAGATTATCATTAGCAGAGAGATTTGACTGCACAATAAATGTCATGCGCTTGAATCGTCCCCAAACCATCTCCTCTCCCGTCCCCGCCCCCTGGCCATGAAGAAATTGTCTTCCATGAAACCAGTCCCTGGTACCAAAAAGGTTGGGGACCGCTGATTTATGAGCATAAGCATAGAGAAACTACTTAAGACTCTTAGTTTCACACTTGTAAAATCAAGATGATAATGCCTGTGTTGAAAACTGATGTGAAAGTTAGAGCTCTCTGTGGCAAAGTGCCCAAGACATTGTAGACCTTCAGAAAATGTTGTTTCTCTTTTGTGCCAACATTTTATAGCTTTAGATGAATTCCTTACAAAAGTCACAGCAACAACAGCAACAACAAAAATGTTAACACTTCTCAAGGATAAGTGTCATTCTGTTCCAAGTAGCACTTACTGTAAAAAACCCCAACTCTTTTGGAAGCTTTAAACAGGAGTCAGCTGTACCCTAAAAACTCCAAAGGTCATGGATTACCATACCTATTTATTAATCCAAGTATATTTCAGTGACTGCAAAAACTCAACATTGAAATGTAACAGATTGAATCCTCTGCTTGGTGAATTTTCAGCAATAGATTAGTGTATATTTAATGGGCTTTTCAGCATGAGTTAATTTAATCTCTTTTACATTAAACAGACTTTTATACAAAACTTCACAATGTTGCTGTATCACCACCAGGATTATTTTACTATCTATAGTCATTTTGCATTTTAAAAAGTCCTAGAAAAACATGAGCCTTGTTTACATGACCTTTCATAACTATTTCAGTTGGGGTTTTGTCAACCAATTGTGATGCTTGTTTTCTTAGCAAGCTTCTCTTTCTTGGAGCAGGAACACTTGAAGCCTTAAACAATTAGAGCAATTTAAGTCCTAAGCAAACTCTGTTCACCAAAACATGTTCCTCTGAGACCAAATCACAGCCATAAAATGATCTGCAGTAAAGGGATTAGTGTGTATCGCTGCATAATATCTGGATTCTGCTGAAAAACAAGTGGGTGTACATGAGCACTCTCCACAACACCACACACACACACACACACACACACACAGAGAACAGGACGTAAAGTGGAACCGTGTGGTGGCTGTCATGATTGCACAAAGGCTTGAGGATGGAAGCCCCTGGGGACACAGGGGCCTAGATCCCTTGCGCATGTGGAGAAAGACATGCTTGGTGCTAGGAACGGTCTGCTCTGCCTTGGATGTGAACATCAGGCAATTATTCTGTTCTCCTGCCACTGAGGTTTCTACTTAGCAAGGTTGAGGCTGTTAGGAAGAGTTAATGGAGGAGAAGATGTTGTTATTCCACACTGGTTTGCAAAAAGGTAGGAAGAGAGCTGTTTGGAGCTTGTGGTGGTGCTGACAAGGAGAAAAGAGGAAAAGAAGTTTGCCTGATGCAAACTTACATTTGCCTGGAAACTCAATAGAAACCCAGATTGTGGCCTGGGAGAAGGGAAGCTGGCAGAGTGCTGTTCCTGATGATGAAGTGCACTAGGAATAGTTAGATTACTGGTGATGCCTCTGCTCCAGATTTTGTTTTCTTTCCTGGTGGTGGAGAGAAAGAGTGATCATGTAGTGAACATATGTTTTCTGCTCATAGCCATTATATTTTTTGAAATCCAAAAGATAGCACATGGCATAACACACAGGCTGATAATTGATAAAATATACCCGGAAACCAGAGAGCAAGCCCTCCAAGAGCAGCAGAACCGCCGGATGGTCCCGGCTGTGCAAGCAACAAGCACTCGCAGGATGTCGCCAAGGCTGCGTGATCATCTGTTACACATCACTGCGGTGGCAGCAGACAACTCACATCCACCTGAAAGGAACTTTTCACACCGGTCCCGAACTATCTTGTGTTGTTAGTTTAAATACATAAGTCACAAATCCTCAACAAGATTGTACAACCCTTGACATAGGCTTTGTTTTCTGTATCGTTTGTAATCAGGGTACATGGCACTGCATGGCCAGCATACCGTGCTGGGTGACCCCCCTGCCCAGGACCTGGGCAGAGGGCTCGGGGTCACCTGTTACCCACCTACGGCCGGGTGCAGCAGCAGCTGTCGGGACCCTGAGGGACATGAGGGACACCCAGCTGCTTCCCTGTCACCTGCTGCCCAGGCCGATCTGAGGCCACGCTGAGGTGGGGGCAGGCGGGACCGGGCAGGGGAGGTGGAGGCCTGGGGGGGTGGGTGCCCCAGGGCATGAGTGCACGGCCTGGACGGCCCTGTCACCCGCAGCGTCATGTTCCCCAAGTGCGTGGGCGGAAGGGCCTGGGGGGCTGGGGCTTTGGGAGAGCCGGACCCCAGGTGGACACGGGGTGAGGAGGAGACGGGGGCCAGAGCACCCCGGGAGCCTCTGCTGGGCATAGTTGGCCCTTGGCCCTAAATCAGTGTGTATAAATAATGACAATGAAGAAAAACAAAAGGCCAAAGGAAGAAAAGAGATTATGTAAAAAATCTCGAATTACTTTTCAGCTTCTCTTAAATTTTTTATTTTAACCTGGGAAGATACTTTTTAGATTTAAAAAAGAATAAAATGTCCTTCAACAATGACTCTTAGAAAAGAGAAATAAATGCAAATGTACAAATCAAAATGAATAGTGAATTGCAAACTAGAGACTTTGAAACTACCGAAGTCGAAAAGTATGAATCCAACAGCCGCCTACTGATTATTAAGTCAATGATGATTATGAAATATGCAGTAGTTCCATCTGCCTACGACAGAAAGCTTGCTGCAAGGCAGCTGCTGATGTGAAAATCATTGCTTAATGTTAAATTTGCTTTTAATAACTCCTTGGCAGAATCCTACTAGCAATTATAACGCAAAGCAGAACATGTTGCAACAACATGTGTGAAAATATCAAGGATCTGAAATTCATTTTATTTAGAACATGCATCCTCTGCCTTGTACTTGGAATTTCCACTGATTCCTGTATTCGTTTGGAATTTGCATCATTTCCCTAGAATGTTAATAAAGTTTAGCTGTAGGTTCAAAGAATCTTACTTTTAAAAATAACTTTTATCTTTTTCTTAATACAAAAGTAGTGCATGCTTATAGTTGTCCTACATGGTCCGTGTTAAATTCCTAACACCTACACACAAAAGTTTGGCATTTGTCATTTTACATGATTAGCATAACAACTGACCTTAATGTAATGGCCGTTGAAATCATGAAAAATGACATTTGGTTGAGTGTTCAAATAGCTGCTGAGGAGTATATCAATATCTCAACCTAAAGATAAATAAAAGGGATGCACTGTTGCCTTTTGCACATTGACTGCCACACTAGAAAAAAAAATTTTTTTTTCCCCTTGGGGCCACAGTGTTTTATTAAAACAAAACGATCCTTTCTAATTTGTTATTTTTTATTGTTTTCTGTGTGTGAGTTATATGCAATGCAATCCACGTTTTTAGAATTAAATTGTCAATATTAATTGTAACAATAAGAACATTGACAAGTTAGATTTTCCTGAACCAACTGAAGGGTTTTGCTTCATGAGGCCCTGGGCTCAAAACTAGCCTGAGTTAAATACAACTCACATGGCAATCAATGTGTTAAACTCTCAATCTCGTAAACTCCTTGTTCCCATGTGTGGTTCTTGTGATACTAAGTATGGGAAATTAAACATAGCTGGAAATCTTTTGCTACTCTTCCCATTAAGGGATGGAGTCGAATTCCTCCCTCCTGGGCTGGGTTTAGTGATTTGCTTAACCAGTAGAACATGGTGGCAGAGACTTTCTGGGACTTTTGAGGCTAGGTCTTAAGAAGGCTTGTGACTCTAACCTGGGCCTACCAGAATACTTTTGGCGTCTCTAAGCTGCCACACACGCACACTGACTAATTTCAGCCTGCAGCGCTGGGGAAGCGCTCTGGTTGGCAATCACAGCTGAGTCCCACCTTCAAGCCCTAACGTCCAGGATGCTGGACATGTGCGTGAAGCTGTCTGGGACCCTCCCAAGCAGCCCGCTTGCCAGCTGACTAGCATTGAGTAGCCTCAGCCAACACCATGAGGAACAGATGAATTACCCAGCTTAGGTCTGCCTGAATTCTTGGTCTACAAAACTGAGTTATTTTAAAATGAGTTGTGTTTTTTTTTTTTTTTTTAAGTTTTGGGAAAATGTTTTAGTTCTCTATTCCTGAATAGCAAAACGTTCCAATACCTAATGACTTAAAACCATAGCCAGCATGATTTTTTCAATGTTTGTGTGAGTTGGGAAGTTAGGGTACAGCAGGGCTGGCTTGTCTCTGCCCCCCAACATCCTGAGCCTGAGCTGGGTATACTCGAAAGCTGGAGTGACTTGATATCCAAAGGCTTGAATCACATGGAGAAATGTTCCCTTCCATGTCTGGGGATTGATGCTGGCTGTTAGCTAGGCCTTGGGTGGACTACTGGGTGGAACACTTACCTGCCGTCTTTCCATATGGTCTAGTCTGGGCTTTCTCAGAGCATGCTGTCATGTTCCTAGAGAGTTAGGTGAATGCTCTACTGCCTTTCATGACCTAGTGGTGGAAGTTGCATATATCCTTTCTGATGTAGTCATAAGCCTACATAGATTAAGGAAAGGAAAGATAAACCTCAGATGACCAAACCCTAGAGTGTCTTGCCTGGGACCCAGGGGTTTTCTGGGACACAGGACTTTCAGTGTTAAAACCAGAAAAGTTCCAGGCAAAATAGGATGAGTGGGTCACCATCCTAGACCCCATGTTCTGAAGAAGTGTCAAAGTCATATTATATTAAGAACATGTTGGGTAGGAGGTAGTGTCGGGCCATGTTTGGAAAACACATTCCACCCCGGGCGTTCTATTTATGTGGGAATGTATAACTGGAACACCAACTAATGCTGCAAGCAATTTGTAGGAAAGTAAATTCCAAGAGGACAAAAGATTTTTCTTTTTTGTTTTCCTTGCTGAGTCTCGGGACCTAGACTAGCGGCTGCCACACAGTGTTAATAAATATTTGCGGAATTACTGAATGAATAAATGATAAGTCCTATAACATTCCAGTACATAAAATCCAGCTAATCCCTGACTTTACCACACTCTTCTTGCTTGCTAGCAACCAGAAAAGAAATTGTTTAAAGTGCTTGTATAAAATGAAATTGCAACCTTTCGGGGCAGGAGGAACTAGAAAACTAATCCAAACCAACAAACTTTTGGAGAATGTCACTTTGTCCTCCTGAGAACCCCTCCTCTTATTTAAGTGAGTGGAGCTTAGGAATACTGCTTCTGCTTCAGAAAACCCACAAAGAGAAATAGAAAGAATAGCACAAATTCCTAAACTAGAAACTAAACCTCTGTAAGTGAATAGAAATTAGGAAAAGAGGTCCGTGCTTTAGATCAGATTCCTTCAAGGATGTAGCATAAACATCGTAGAAAACGGGAACAAAAAGTGTTTGCAATCGCACAACACAGAAATAAACTTTGTTAATGTGCCAATATACACCCTTTTTTAATACATAAAAAAGTGTTATTTTTTACTTTTAAACTATTTATAATAAATAAAATGTATTTTAAATGTTTTACATTGCAGATTATTTTTCACTTAATAATTATCGTGACTCTATCATATTCTAATTTTAATCTCATTAAGTATCCTTCTACAATATAATTAGAATAATAGGATCTGAACACTGAAAGCACTTTTTCTTGATTTTGTAATAGGATTAACATCTAGGACAGATATTTAGGACCCAGATTCTTTTTGGTGACTATTACAAATAGAAATACTGTGATGAATATACACTTCCCTTTTGTATTTTCATAACAGTCTTGGTGTTGTGGAATAGGAATATGGAGTAGTCACATGTCACCTGTGAAAATTCACTTTCACTCGAGAATGGGAAACACTCACCTCTAAACGTTTCACGGGCACCCATCGTTTTAACATGCGGTAGAAGAAACTATCGTTTATTGTGTCCTTTCTATATGCCAGAATCTATGGTAGGCACTTTCTTTGCAACCAACACTGTGCATTTGCTGTTACCAATCTCCATTTTATAAAAGAGAAAAGTGAGAATCAGAGATCTTAATGCCACACAACTAGCAAAGGGAGAAGCCGAGATTTCAGCTCAGATTCTTCTGATTTCTAAATTATACGTTTTGGGAATATTATCATTCCACCATCACATGCGTCAAAAGCACAGCTCCAAGAACAGCGGGAAGTATACAGTCAGGCAGAACTGATCACTATTCACTGTTGACACTTGGCAAATTATTTAATCACTGCGCACCTCAGTTTGTATGTGAATCTGGGACAATAATATTTACTCCAAAGAATGGTGTTGAGGGTTAAATGAGATGATGAATGCAAAACTCCTAGAAAAGAGTAGGTAATAAGAAAATATTGGCTGTTTTCCTGTTTTTTCAAATTCTGTTCATTCCTAAATTCTTTCTGGATCCTTTTAATTACTTGTAACCTATCTCTTCTTTTAAAAAATAATCTATGTCATTTTGTTTCTAACTCTCTATGTTGCCTGTCTTATTACCTGATATTATGGTTATTTGAAATGTTAGTTTATCCTTCCCATTATGTTTTAAGCTCCATGAGAGTAGTGACAGATTTTTCTTATTTGTATATCTCTGCAGTGGCTCGCATAGACTAGAAATAATGAGTATTTGCAGAATTGAATTTGCTTTCGCGAATCACCATTTCATCAACATTACAACAGTTTCCCCAAGAGACGTTGTACAACTCAATATCTGTTCTTCAAATGCATGAAAACTCTCTTAGTTACATTTTCTCATCTCTTTGATTCTTCTTCAGTGTCTAAAAATAAACTTAAAGATTTGATTTGAATCTTTGAGCATCAAAAGCACACACAAATAAGTTTTATCTTAAATTCTTAATGGCAAATGTCTCTCTATATTAACTTCAAATGTTATAGGAAGTTTATAATCAAGTACTCAAAAATGTCAATAGAGTAGTTCTTTTTCTTTAATCAAATATCTGTAATAATTTACTTGATGGTATGACAATGAGTTCATCCATTCTCTTTTTTCACTTTACAAATATACTTCAATTTGTCCATAGACAGGGATGGTGTCTCTCTCTCCCTTTATTATGTGGCAGCTATTGTTTTTGTCTGCCAAGCACAAAATGTGCCTTGCCCTCAGATGATAGGAATGGGAAAATAACTTCAGCAGTGTCAAAATGATTTTTTAATCTCAGAAATTTGAAACTCGAATGGGTGCGAAGGAGGAAAGAAAGCAGTTAAAGCAGTGATTTATGGCAGTGTGACTCTCTGAGAGTCCATGAACACTTTCTACTAAGGCTGCTTCTTTTTTTTCTTGAGGCTTAATTGGTAGTTGATGCAGTGAGGTACTTAGGATCCTCCCAAATAACTTTTTTTGAAAGCCTAAGGTAATCAGAATTCATTTATTTTGCTTTCAACCAAAAACAGATATGGAAAATCTTTTTTTTGAAATTGCTTTAAATGTTATGCTCTTCATACACAAGGACATACTATAATGGGAATTTCTTGGTTCTGGTACTCCAAGAAAAGTCTTGTTCTTCTTTTACCCTGTTCCATCTCTTGCTTCTGCCAGTGAACTTAAATCAATTACTCAAAGACCACTTAGAAAAGACTTTTACTATCACTGTTCTACAACAGAGAAATCTAAGAAGGAAGAGGACCAGAGGGAAAACATGATCTGGAGACCAATGGTAATGGGAACTTGGAGAAAAATGTTCAGGCATCATGTCAGGAAGAACACTGTGTGTAAGTTGTTTGTTGATGGCTTTCTGTGAGTAAATGCTCTGAAAACATATGTGACTAAGTATGATAATGTGAATTTCTGAAAGCTGAATGACTAGAGAAAAATCTGCTTGCTTCTAAAGAAATCAATGTGTAGTTTCTTTTGATGAGTTATTAAACTTCTCTAAGGCATGAATTATCTATTTTGTAAGGTATTTTGTAAGGAAAGATGTTTCTATAAGATACTCTGTCCTTAATTTTGAACATTCATGATTCCAAACAATGCAGAGATCTTTCCGCTTTTCACTAGTCTCTCCTATATCTGTGATGTCTCGAGTCATAGTTTATGTGCAAAAATTAAGGCTGTGGGGTCCCCCAGAACTCTTCCTCAACAGGTCCCCGCTGTCTTAACTATTGAAAGCTTTTACACTTTCCTAAGACAGTTGCTATAGCCTCTCCATAGAAGCTTAAGAAATGAGTGTCAGGAAGGCATCTGTCGCGGGAGTTCTGGGTGGGACTCTGAGCTTACAGGCAGGTGTTTTTGCAAACAGACTTGAGACAAACTACTAAGATCCTTTTAGAAAACATTGATAGCTGCCAAAAAGTTTTTGGGAGGTGCAGTTTCGCTATTTTCCCACAACCTCATTACTAGATTATAATGACTACAAATCTCAAGCTAAATTGCTAAACAAACACAGATTGCCAAGTGTGAATAAAACCGTATGTACATCTTCGTCTGAAAGTTTGATAACATGCCAGCTGTCAGTCTTTTTTAAGTGCCCTGAAGACCAGCTTGCATAAAGGGTTTACTTGAAACAATTGTAACAATATTTTGGAGGCAAGATTTGGTTAATCTTATATCTGGCATCAGGGAAACAATTCTCTACTGTCTACCCCTAAGCCTCAAGCTGTGTGTCCAAAGATGCTTTCATGCAAGGGTGGGAAGTGACTCAAAAACCTTAGGCAGCCTGCATAACTTGAAAACCACTAATGTTACCAGTGAGAACGTATTTTTAATATTTATCATGCTTACATACAAGCATTAATTTCACTAATGAAACTTCATCTCTTATACTTATTATTTTAATTAGCAAAAATCTAGTGTTGATCAGAGATAAAAGATAGCTAAAGCCCTTGTAGTGGGTGTCTCAGAAGTATGGCCTTTCTGATATGTTGAGTCACCATCTATGAAATATAAATGATCAATTATGATAATTGCTCAAATCCAGGGCATAACTTAAGCTAAATAACACATACTTAATATCACACTATGTTGAAGTATTTTAAAGTAAATTTAAGATGTGAGTTTGTTATTCTGAAATTTTCAGAGATTATAAGTGTTCGTGGTTTAAAAAGTTCAGGCTTAGAAATCGTAGTATTCAAGACTAGTATTTAAGCTATATTGAAATTTAAGTAATTTTGTATCATAATGGGGAAAGAAAAACAACTATAGAGTGGTAGCTCCAGAATTTCTGACTCTATTTGGAAGGAGGATCTAGAAAGCTTGTATTGAATCTTTTTGTATAACAGTCCACTGTTTTTGCTTGGATGCTATGCTTATTTGAATGGTTTTGAATGTGACATTTTGGGACCTTGCTTGTTGTTTTCACTAGGCAAACTTGTAAAATATAATCTTTTAAAAAGCTTTGGTGGGCTTGTGTTTTGTTTTGATAATTCATCTGTAATACATATGAGGCCATGTATACATAAATATACACATATACATATACTACCAAATTTTTAAAAATTTTGAATTTTTGAAGATTCTAGTCTATAAAAGAGATGGAATTATTTAGTGGATGGGAAGCTTTATTGCACGGTCTTATTTAAGCTCCACAAATGAGAGTCAGATTGTGAAAGTTCCTTTTCTATAACATTAAGCATTAGTCTGAACATAATGACAGATCTAATAAGAAATGTTTCTGGTCTAACAAAAAGCATTATTTTATACTCATAATATTTGTTTTTTTCTAAGAAATTAGTAAATTGGAGTGTAACACAATAATCAAACTGAGGGTAGCCATCACATATATAGTTGCATGAGCTAATTATAATTTGTGAACATGACTTTTGAAAGCTTTTTCCAAGACTGGCTTAACCACTGTAAGACTTCACTTTTTCAACTATAAAAATACGATTCTCTCCTTGAAAGAAAATTGTATTTATAAATGATCTGATGATGAAAGAATCTGTACAGAATTTTTAAGTTCCTTTGGCTGCAAATTATAGTGAAATTTTTAAACATATGCTTGTCAATTAGTGTGGTGTTTCCTCTTTAAATAAACACTTCTGCCCTAAAATTTTACTCTTTGCTGTTCTTTAGAAACTGAAGTCATTTGTTCTTTTTTCTTTAAAGTCTCTAATCTCAAAAGATATTCTATATTTCAAAAAAGCTTAAAGCTATTATGTGGTCCCCTCAGTTTAGGCAAGAAATAGATTTTGGGATCACTAACACATGCAAGAGAGTGGATAAGATCATCCCGAGAGAGAAATATAATGAGAAAGAATAAAACAGAGGAAAGAGCCCTAAGGAATGCAAGCCTTTAGGGAAAAGGAAGAAAAGGAGTTCACAGTAAGGGAGAAGAGAAATTTGAATATTATGACACCCTAAAGCAGAGGAAAAAGACAAGTGAGTAACCAAGTGTATCAAACACTCTTTTACATTTCTGGATAGGTTGTAAAAGGTTGAAAAAACCATTGATTCCATTGTAGCTATGAGAAATTTATGAGTAAACCAAAAAACAGTACTTGTATTTTGAGTCATCAATGAATAAGTCTGAAGAAGCTAAACTCTAAAGTTAGACAGACCTTTCCTAAGTTATGATATCACAAGTCAGTGGCCAGTTTCATCTCTGAGAGTAGTCTGGGAATCATAGGCAGACTACTCTCAGGTAGCTTGTTATTGGCAAAGAAAAAGTATTAGGGAAAGGGAAAACAGACAACCTGAGCTGACTGACATAGTGGATTGAAATCTGAGGGAGCCATAAGAGCCCTGCCTTCCCATCAGCTCTCTCCTATAGGAATTTTGCTGAATAAGCTGAAATTTGCTGTGAACCTAAAACTGCCCTTAAAAATAAAGTGTATTAATTTAAAAAAATCTGCCATACAGAATTTATTGGATTGGACTAACAGCAGACTGGATTAAACAGAAAAAATTATTAGCAACAGGTGAATAGAAATAATCAAAGCTGAAACACATAGAAAAAGATAATCTAAAAATTATCTTTGAAACAACTGAAAAGTAAATATCTGAAAGAAAATATAAGATAGTTTGGTAGGCACATATTATATGCACATATGCACAATTTATACACAATATTATGCACATATGCACAATTTGTATCCTAGGAGAGAAAAAGGAGAATGAAGTAAAAAAAAATATATATGAAGAGAAAATTGCCAAGTTTTAAAAACTTGTTAAATTCCAAACTACAGAACTAAGAAGCTTAGTAAACACCAGGCAGAGTAAATGCAAAGCAAATCGTACCTAGATACATGAGAGTCAAACTATTTAAAACCAAAGATAAAGAGAAAAACCTTATAAACAGCCTTAGGTAAAAATGATGGATGACTGACTAAATATAAATATAAATAATGATGGAAGCCAGAAGACAATGGAATAACATCGTAAAAATGCTATTAATAAAAGGAAGTCAATACATAATTTTGTATCTAACAAAAGTATCTATCAATGTGAAGGTGAAATGAAAATGTTTTCCAACAAGCAAGATATGAGATTGTACTTTACTAGCAGGCATACATGAAAAATAAAGAAGTTTCTTCAGGATGAAGAGAAGGAACCCCAGTAGAAGATTGGATCTGCATGAAGAAAATGAAGAGCATAGGAAAGGTTAAATATGTGGATGAATTTAAAAAATGATTTAAATTTTTTCTTTGGCTTTTTTAAAGCAAATGCAATAATAATACATTGTAGAATTTAAAATATGAAGTAAAATGTATAATAATAGCACAATGAGAAGAAAGGGGGTATGTGTAAGGTCTTACATTGTTTTTGACGTTGTATACTATTAATTTGAGGATCATTCTGGTAAATTATGGATGAATATTATATTCCTTAAGTAATCACTAAGAAGTATTACATAATGAAGAAGCCAGTAGGATAGATAAAAGAGAATACTTAAAAGATATTCAAATAATACATAAGAAGCCATGAAATGTAGAACAAGGGAAAAAGAGATAATAAAAACAAATAAATCAGCAAGGTGGAAGACATAAGTTCAAACATAAAACATCAATAATTATAATACATTAAATATTAATGGAATGAAAACTCCACTTAAAATGTAGAAAATCTCAGATTGTATTTACACACAAGACCAAACAAAGCAGTTTATAATTGTGTCTTCTTTTATAATCCAGTCTAATATTATCTAGCCTTTAAAATAAGGATGCAAAGAGTTTGGAAATAATAGGATTGGAAAACCAATAATAAAAACATAAAGGTAGCTATATTAGTATAAGATAAAATAGACTAAAAGTCAATAACTACTATCAAGAATAAAGAAAACATTTAATAATAACCAAAGGGTCAATTCATTGGAAAAACATAATAATTCTAAATGCAAATGCCTCTAATAACAAAGATTCAAAATACTTGAGACAAAATCGAACAGAAGTAAAAAGGAAAATAAACAAATCCACAACATATTTGGAGACCTTAACAGAAATCTCTCTCGGAATTTTTATTTTATTTTATTTCAGAGTATTATGGGGTACAAACGTTTTGGTTACATAAATTGCTTTTATACAGTTTGGGTTAAAGTTATAAGTGTGCCCACCCCCCAGATAGTGTGCCCTGTACCCATTAGGTGTGAATTTACTCATTGCCTCCTCCCCCCTCCCACCTGCTTGATTTCCTATGAGTTGTATTTCCATATGTGCACATAAGTGTTCGATTACTTCCAATTTAATAGTAACTACATGTGATGTTTGTTTTTCCATTTTTGTGATACTTCGCTTAGAAGAATAATCTCCAGTTCCAACCAGGTTAATGCAAGAGGTATTAGTTCACCGTTTATTTTTATGGCTGAGTTGTGATCCATGGTATACATATAGCACATTTTAATAAATCCACTCATATATTGGTGGGCACTTGGGTTGTTTCCACATCTTTACAATTGTGAATTGTGCTGCTGTGTTTACAGGTGCAGGTGTCTTTTTTTTTTTTTTTTTACAAAATGTTTTGTTTTTCCTTTGAGTAGTAGTGAGATTGCTGGATCACGTGGTAGTTCTACTTTTAGTTCTTTGGGGTATCTTCATTCTACTTCCCGTAGAGGTTGTACTAGTTTGCAGTCCCACCAACAGTGTATAAGTGTTCCTATCTCTCTGCATCCATGCCAACATTTGTTGTTTTGGGACTTTTTGATAAAAGCCATTCTCACTAGAGATATCCCCTAGGATATCTCATTGTGGTTTTGATTTGCATTTCCCTAATGATTAGAGATGTTGAGCATTTTTTCATAGGTTTGTTGGCCATTAGTCTATCTTCTTTTGAAAAGTTTCTGTTCATGTCTTTTGCCCACTTTTTAATGGGGTTGTTTGATTTTTTCTTGCTGATTTGCTTGAGTTCTTTCTAGATTCTAGTTATTGACCCTTTATCGGATGTGTAACATGTGAATATTTTCTCCCATTCTGTAGGTTGTCTATTCACTCTATTGATTGTTTCCTTGGCTATGCAGAAGCTTTTTAATTTGATCAGGTCCCATTTATTTATTTTTGTTGTTGCTGTGATTGCTTTTGGGGTCTTCTTTATAAATTCTTTGCCTAGGCCGACATCTCTCAGAAATTTGTAAATGAAGCAGATAAAAATATCAATGGGCAATGGGTATATGATGAATTTGATTAACACTATTAACCAGCTTGACAAAATTGAAATTTATAGAACATAATACAGCAATTGCAGGATACATGTTATTTTTAAATGTGTCTAAAACACTCACGAAAATAGGCCAAAAACTTGGCCATAAATCAAGCTGTAAAGCATTCAAAGGATTGAAATCATGCAGAGTATGTTTTCTGACTTAGATGGAATTAAACTAGAAATCAACTTCTCAGTGGTGACTGGGAAATCCTCAAATACTTGAAAATTGAGAAATAATTTTTAATTAACCCATAGAAGAAATCATAAGGAAAATTTTAAAATATTTTAGACCAAATAAGGGTAAAAATATAACATGTCAAAATTTGTGGGATGCAGCCAAAGCCTTGATAATAGAAGAACTTTTTAACAGTAAATGTAAATATTACGAAGAAAAATAATTTTAAGCAAAAAACTTAACCTTCCAATTATTTGAATTTATTTATTTATTTATTTTCTCTGTACATTTTTAGCCGGCTAATTAATTTGTTTCTATTTTTAGTAGAAACGGGGGGTCTCACTCTTGCTCAGGCTGGTCTCGAACTCCTGACCTTGAGTGATCCGCCCACCTCAGCCTCCCAGAGTGCTAGGATTACAGGCATGAGCCACTGCACCTGGCCCAATTGTTTGACTTTAAAACATGCAGTTATAATGAAGTTTTTGAGACATTGAAATTAGATGTGTTTGTTAAATCTACCCGTTTTTCCTTGACTCCAGAAGGTAATAGGGGAAAACCTGTCCCACCATTTTACTGTGATGATCATACTTACTATGACAATTTAAGTGTTTAAAATTAAAATATGTCTAATGAACTTCATGTATCTTTTCATTTATTTTAATCATTACTTTTTTTGATAAATGCCAAGTCTTTTTGATGATGATAAGCAAATTATCTTTGACAATAAAACTGTTAACTTTAATGGTGACTCCTAATTATTCTAATGTGTTTGGCTATGAAGAAGTATTTAGAATTTAGTCACAGTACTGATGGTATCCATGCTGTACACATTCCTTTAAACATTTTCAAATCTCTCCTAATCGATTATTACATTCATAAGAAAAACTATGTCTTTTTTTTTAATTTATTTTTTATTTAATTTTTTTTTATTTCAGCGTATTATGGGGGTACAAATATTACGGTTATGTATATTGCCCACGCAGAAAAACTATGTCTTTATCACAATTGCAAATGCAATAAAACATGCGGTAAGACTGTATTTGGTTTGAGTCTTCCACACATGTCTGATGAAAGCACTAACATTATTTTATATGCATTTAAAAGAGGGGAAGCTGTTAAGACTGAAGGGTGTTATACTCTAATTACTTGTATTTCTTAATTTAATAGTTGATAAATGGATCACCCAGAGAGCCACTTACATACCATTTTTAAAGCTAATAAAATTTCATAAAACCGTAGAAGAACCTATTTTGGTTTTCCCTTATGCAATTCTTATTAAAATAATCCATCTGATTATCATCTATCCACTTAGGCAAAATAAAAGCTTACTGGCACTATGTGGGACACAGTTAGTTCTAAGCTCTCAGTTTTTCCAATTGTTGTGCCAAAACTATTTTAAAACAGTACCTGAGCCTAGCATTGCTTAATGTATTCTTTGGACCCTACTTGGTGAAAGATAAGTTTATGCTTTCAAGGCTGTCCTGTGATTTCTGTTTTTAGTTCAGTTTAATATGAATGTTTTAAACTTGCATGACCACCAATTCTAACAAGAACACAATGTTAGAACCCGAAACAAATGAAACTAAAATAAATAAAATGAGGAGGCTGACTTTACATTGTTCAAATAGTTTTTTCCAGTTTTTAGTAATTAGATTTGAATCTAATCAGTCCATGTTAGAGATAATTTTGAATTATTTTAGTTTTGCAGAGACACTATTTAAAACTTCTTTTTCCAAATTAGAATAGACAAATGTTATAACTGCATGATACAAACCAATTTTATAACTTTCTGTTTTTTCTCTATTAGACCTACTTTTTATTGTTTGGATAAATAACTCCCAAAGAATTCTTTAAGCGATGTCTGAAAATGTATATAACAAGTTACCTGATTGGCTCACTATTTTGAAACATAATTGGTTCGATTTATATATGGCGGGCCAAGTGATTTTATTTACCAGGTTTGCTGTTTCTCTCTGTCCCTTCTAAAAGATCAGGTTATTGATTTCCCCCCCCCCAAGAATTATAGATATAAGGGTGAGGCGAAAATAATGCTAATCATGAAAGTAATGTTCAGTTGAAAATAACTGAAATGGGCAATAGCAAAGGCTTCCTCTTTCTTTGATAGGTTAGAGACAATGGTATGGTTGAGTAAGAGTAATAAATAACATTCTGAAAACTTACTGAGTTGCAAACCATTTTATGAGCTTTACGTGTATTAAATCATCTTCACAAGGCAGATCTTATTGTTATTACCCTCATTTCACAGAGGGAGAAACAGAGGCAAGTCACGTGGCCAGTGGGAGGTGGGCACCTAGGCAACGAGGCTCTGAAGCCCACAGGCTTAACCACCTCCCCAAACTGCTGCTACTAAAAGAGAAATGTATAAGAGAAGTTATACAAAGGCAAGATTTCTTTCAAAGAAAAGGTGAATAAGGAAATACAAAATAAAACATCTTAACCAAACCAGAGCAGGAATCAAACCAAACGACTCAAGCTCACGGTGGCTCTAGTTTACTAAGTAAGTTACCAAACTGTACTGTTGTGAGATTTTAATCTTATTTGACTTACATAGAGAAAATAATAACTAAAATAAAGTCAATTATAACTGAAATAAAGCAAGTAATAAAAAGTAAATTTATCTCATTAAAATCAAAAAGAGACAGAGTATACTTTCTATACTTACCAGTTTTTCATTTTGATTGTTTAGTCTAGTGACATCATTGTAATGGTGGAGGGAGGATGGAAGTGGAAGGGATTTAAGAGCCATATTAATTTTCAAATGCTTTTTAGAAATCAAAGTAAAGATGTCAAGTAAGCTATTGGATAAATATAAGTCAAGCTCAGAGGAGAAGTCTGGGCTGGAAATATAAATTTGGGGATCATCATAGCATAATGATATTTAAAGTCATGAAATTGATTGATATTATCAAGAAAGAGGACAGGAAAAGAGAAGGAGTCTCAAAGTAAGAGGAAAAGAAATTGATAAAGGAGACTGAGAAACAGTCGCCAGTGGAACAGGAAGAAGTGCATGAGTGTGTGGAGCTGGGGAAGAAAGTGGGAAGGTCAAACATACTCAAGGCTGCTAGGGTTGGAGCGCGTGAACCAAGGGTATCCACTGGGTTTGGCAACATGGAAGTCATGGCACATTTAGAAAGAGTAATTTCTATGGAGTGTAGAGATGGAAGCTAAGTTGAAGTGAGTGGAAAAATTGTGGAGAAGCGAGGTTATAGAGAGAGAATGAGTGGACTAGTTCTACCATACTTCTATATTTGTCTTATTCTCATCAGGCAAATCCCAACTTTAATCTTTTCTCTCCCTGTCCCTATGGAACGATTTCCATGGAAACACATGAAACGATCATATTTTCTCTTTATTTCTTTGCCTCTCATTTATTCATCTACTTCATCTTTTCCTTCAAAATCCCTCTACTGTGTCTTAGAGAATTCATTTGCTGTTGTCAAAAGTTGCTCTCATCTCCTCAACCACAACTCCAAAGGTTATCTCTGATGTCTCGCCCCACCTTTGTCTCACTGGAGACAAGGCCCTCCCAGCAGCCCTTGCTGTTGTTGTTTATGTCTCCCGCACAGGCAGAGGGGCCGGATGTGGGGTCATTGTCCTTGATCACTGTCGCCATTTCCAGGCAATACTCCTGCTCCTTGGAGGGTTATGCTACCTGCTGTATTCACACACTCCTCTCCGCAGTGCTACATCCTCTGGTTTCCTTGTCGCTCCTGTAAATTCACTGACATTTCAAAATGTGTGAATGATTTTTTCATGTTTTCTTCAAAAACCTTCTCAAATAGATAAATGGTTATCAAAAATCAAAATTAAAAAAGCCAAGCACTCAATATATGTTCATAGCGACTAACTTTAATTTAGAACTCTCTGAAGATGGTCAGTATACTATTAATTGTTTCCACTCACAGAGTACTTACTTTCAATTCAGTAAAACATTTGGAATTGACTTCAAGCGTAACTAAAATCTGTATTATTATAAATAGTTAAAATTGTTTTATGGATATACGTCGAGCTCATTTATGTTCAGTTTTTAAGAATTGTTTAATATTCTATAATTGCATACTTTATATACTTATAAAACATTAAAAATGAATTAAAAAGTTAATAAAAAAAGCTTTTGTCTACTCTTAACAGAAGATGAGAAATTTAGCAATCCACTTATCTGTCTTGTCCCTGCTTCCCCCCGTTTCCTATTTCGGCTAACAGGGTCTCCGAAGCCCATCACAGGGGTCTTCTCCACTATAGCCAGGCTCATTCTCGGCTACTGTCCTCCTTACTTTTGGTACCTCAGCTGTTTATGTCCTTAGGGCTGTTCTTTCTACCTGCAGCAGTCTTCCTAATCTGGTCTCATCCTAATTTTTTTTTTTTTTGTCTGTGAGTTGGCATTCAGTTCTCTTTTCAAATGATGTCCTTTCCTTAGACAAGGCCGCCTTTGACTCTCTGGACTAGTTCAAGTGCACATCAGATGGACTCAGTGCCGAAGGGCATGATGATTTTGAGAGAGCTTCAGAGTATCCTACACATGGTCTCTGACCCAGTCCTGGGCAGAAGGGGACATGAAAAAGAAAAGAGCAAGAGCTGAAAGATGGGTTTGGTCTTCTTTCGGTGAGACAGTAAGCATAACACCTATTTCTTTTTAAAAGAGGAACTGAATATAAACTATAAATGGTGAAAAAATATTATATATGTAAAATTCATCAATAAAACATTTTCCAGGAGTCTAAGATTTAGATTATTTATTCAATTGCTTAAGCCTTCAGGTTAAGGAACTCTTTTAAGAAAAAGCAGCTGGAAGAGTTTAGGGTATCTCAGGGAGTGTTGTGTAAAACCTCTTCTGTTGCTGATAACCCCCAAGACTCATAGTATTTGGGGCCAGAATACACCCAAAGAAACATTGTTTTGGTTACATCAGAGAGTCAAGATTGTGATTATGAAATTGCCAGCTTCTTTAACTCTCTTTGGGTGTTATCTCTGAAAAAAATTAGAAGTTAACATTTTCCTAAATATGACACCAAAAATAGTCACGTATAGGAGAAAAGTGTTGAGAAAATTTAGGGGTTAATATAATGCATAAGAAAGTAGACAGAAAGTCTATTATAACTTTTTGATTATAAAAACATTCCACATTCTTATCTTTATTTTAATTTCTAGATTACGAAGCATTTTGGCAAAGCAAACTTTTCTCTGAATTCATAATCCAATTTGGCTTCATGAAATATTAATTTATTTCTAAATCAACCACTAACCTTAAGAAATATTTAAACTCTAGTTAGTCTCTTTAGGGCAGGACTTTTCCATTTGAAAGGATTCATTATTAAGTTTTGATTTATTGAATTTGATTAAAAAGATCAAGTGTCCAGGAAGTTGTATAATCTATAATTTTAGATAATCTTTTAATAATAAAATACATTTCTTTCATACACCCATAATTAAACCCATGATTCAACAAATTGCCATAATTTCTAAATCTCTTCTGTGTTATTCACCCATCACTTCAAATCTGTTAAGTAGTTTCTTAGTAAAGATAAATGATATATCGGGGCATGACTAGTTCTATTGTTTAGCTTTGCAAAGCTTGGAAATGAATCTACCTTCAGGATTATTTTCCTTCTATGAATAGGTCCCAGTGGAGACAATAAACCTTTGAATACCAGAGAGATTAATTAGTGAGATGGTCTCTGGAGGCCTCTCTGTCAGCTCTCAGCCTAACTTCTGAAAAAGCCCTCTAAGCTAAAACCTTTCTCTGCTTCGTGAATATAATAGTCTTTTTTCTTTAATTTTAGAAAGTGGTCACATGTTTCAAGAATCTGATTTAATAAGTCTGGTTGTATGTTTGACCTTTTTCTGCTGACTATAAGATAGTTCAAGACAAGAGACTCAGTTCTTTGGCTGGATCTCCCCAAATGATGCTACCATTAAAACAACAGTAACAATAGGCAAGAAGTCTGTGGGTTAGATAGACTGTAGGTTGCTGGATTGCAGATGGAAAATAATTATGAAGGTAGATTATTTTTATGTTTTGTAATAATAGGTAATTAAAAAAACTTGCTGCTCCCTATGCCCAGAAAATGGCAATGACTCCATTGAAACTATTTGTTGGCACTAAATGCACACACTTCATACTCTTTATTTTTAAATATAAATAATGTATATTTATATTTATATATCCTGCCTCCTTTTTCCTTCCTGCTTAAAGCAGAATCACACTTTCTGTTCTTTTGCTGAATACAAACTATTTTCTGTTTTTCAGCTATGCTAATGAGATGACTTCACCACGAGACAGTATAGATTTGAAGGGAAATAAAGTGATCTCTGACTAAATTTTCTTTCTTGACTATGAAAGAGAGACTTTGCAGGTCAGAGAAGTCTACGCGTTATGTACTAATTTATGAAATTTAGGCAAATCCTTTAACCTCTCAGGGTTTCATTTACATCATGTATAAAATGCAAAACTTGTACTAAGTTATAAATTCTTCCAGTGCTGAAAGTCAGTTATTACTTGACCGCTATGAGTCACTCTAAGATTAAAAATCAAAAGTTGAACAATGGATCTTTGACCATTATGAAAGAATTATTAAGCACTAAGTTTATGCATACCACTTAATGTTTTCCCATAAAATTTAAAGAATTAAGTCTCTACCTTAAACTAGCTTATATTCAAAAAGGAAAAAGTCAAATAGACAACCAGTTTATGTCTTGATTTATTTTCTCATCCAATCTATTTACTTATGTCTCTTAGCTAGACCTTGTGCTATGAACAGAGGATTCAAAGAGGAACGAAACATGGCCTCTAACTTCAAGGAGCTTACAGTCTGGGTAATACATTTAAAAATTACAACAAAAGAATGACCAGAGAAAGCCAAATAGTAAACTCATAAATTGTGTTTGCACTTAATGTTCAAAGCTTACACCATCTTCCTTCATTAGGGCAGCTCATGGTCTTTGGTGTAAGCTCTAAACTTGAATTTCACACTATGACATTTCCCAATGCCATATTTTTCCGAAGACTGTAAACTTGATGAAAGCAGGGACACATCTCTCATTTAAGTTGTAATATCAGCATACAGCATAGAGGCTGGCACAGAGAAGATGCTCAATGTGTTTCTTGAGGTGGATTTAAAGGCTCAAGAATGAGTTCATAATTCTTATCATTATACCATTTTTTGCTTGTTTACCATAACACACACAGAGAAGTGCACACAGTACCAATGTGCAATAGCTCAATTGCAAAGTGAACAGCGGTATAACCACCACCAAAGTCAATACAAAGATCATTTCTACTCCAAATCCCCACTCACTCCCTCCTTCCACAACTCCCACTACCTGATTTCTTGCACTATGGGGGCTCCTAAAGCACTTCTCAGCTTGTAAGCCACCGCTGAAGGGACCAAGTGGCACTCTGGTGGGAAATACCAGGCTCCCCTCTCCGCATTTATGTCTTCTCCTAAATGTTGGCCCTTATTATTTAGTGTACTACAACTGGAAGATCATAATAATATCAACTCAAGGTGCAAAGGTCATATTAAAAATAATGACTAATTTTTACAACAGAACTATAAACAGATATATTGATTTATGGGCTTTGAAATTACTGTTTCTTCCTATTTATGAGTATTTGGTCTTTTGTTGTGATTCTTATAGATTAATACATAAATGTTGTCACTTACTCAGAGTGTGTGTACCCAGATGCATATAAAGTAGGTCAGGGAGAATAGGTTTAGAGGCGATAGCAATGCTTTCGAGGTATATTTTTTATAGAATTATTTTTTCTTTAAGCCAAGAAGACAACAGAGAAGATACATATTTAATTGTGAATTTGGTTGAGGTTTGAATTTTAAGATAATCTTCTCTCATGTTTATTCTATTATAGATATTCCTAGAAAAAAACTTATAATCTAATCACACATTCAGTCAGCTCAATATATTATATATTTCCTTCTAATGGATTAATTTATCATAAAGTTAAGTAGCAGTTTCTTCATAGAATATTTAAAATGTGATTCAATTTAACAAAAATGGATTCATATATATATATATTTTAAGATCACAAATGTATGAGAAACAAACTTATATTTTATAATTGGACAATAATTTTGATTATGTCCTTTACATTCCTAGGAATTTGACTGATACAAATCAGAAAAGAACCTGAAATATATAGTCGCACTAAAAAATAAGTTAGATTCCTCTCAGGATCACAAGTTCTGAATAAGATTTGTTCCCTGTCATATAGAAAAATACCAGTGAAAACTTAATATTTTTTGTATTAAAGAAAGTAACTTTATTCTAAGAATAAGCAGGTTGACCTAAATAGAAATATAAAAATACCTATTTCTGTTTAGTCTTTTATCTTTTGTTGTTGTTGTTGTTAATTTCAGGTACTTATCATTTGGGAGATCAAATTAATAGTGGTAAAATATCTCAGATATTTCAAAGTGGTCAGTGATCAAAACTAACCATTTTTTGAAAAACATGAAGTACATGAGCTGGGGAGTTTGGGGAATCTAGATCACTATTGTCTGCATACCTGGATATAGGACTGTAGATATTTTTACTGGTACACAATATTTGTATATATTTATTAGGGTACACGTGATATTTTGATACATGTATAGAATGTGTAATGATCAAGTCAGGGTATTTAAGATATCCATCACCTCACACATTTATCATTTCTTTGTGTTGGGAACATTTAGAATCTTCTCTTCTAGCTATTTTAAAATATACGATATATTATTGTCAACTATAATCACCTTACTCTACTATGGAACCCTGAAACTTACTCCTTCTATCTGACTTTATATTTGTACCCATTAACCAACCTCTCTTCATCACACCCCTGACACACACACATGCTCGTCCCAGCCTCTGGTAACCACTGCGACATGTGATATTGGTCTTTCTTTGCCTGGCTTGTTTTATTTAACACAATGTCCTCCAGTTCCATCCATGTTGCTGCAAATGAAAGGATTTCATTCTTCTTAATGGCTAAATAGCATTCCATTGTGTGTATGTACTACATTTTCGTTATCTATCCATCCACTGACCGGACACTTAGGTTGATTCTATATCGTGGCTATTGTGAAGAGTGCAGCAGTAAACATGGGGGTGCAGGTATCCTTTTGATACACTGATTTCCTTTCCTTTGCATACAAATCACTAATCATCAGGAAAATGCAAATCAAAACCACAATGAGATATCACCTTACCCCAGTCAGAATGGCTGTCATAAAAAAAAATTAAAAAAAAGCAAACACTGATAGGGACGCAGAGAAAAGGGAACTCTTATACACTGTTAATGGGAATGTAAGTTATTACAGCCATCATGGAAAACGGTATGAAGATTTCTCAACAAACTAAACGCAGAGCTATCATACAATCCAAGAGTGCTGATTTTAATTTCTAGCACCCCATCGATGACTATGTATACAATAAACATATGTTTAAAAATGAACAGTCTTTTGCACCTCTTCTCATAGCAGAGCGTCCTGTAAGTAGTTAGCTGTCTCTTCAACCTGATTCTAATCCACTCTCACCCTTTTCCTCCTTTCTGTGGCCACTGCAGCCTTCTCCCTGTTGCTCTAATATCTCAACGTCTTTCTTATTTCAGTGATTACATCCGTCTTTATTCTTTTCTCTTTCTAGTCTTATGAAACCTGTCTGACCACCTTACTAGCCACTTTGCTTTATTTAATAATCTGTACTGAAATTTGTATTTAATCATTTGTTTCTTTTTTAATTTACATGTGGCAAGCTTCTTTTCTGAACACCTCGCATTTCCACCTGGAAGAAGTGTCATTGAAAGTGAGGAAAATCAGCCCCCACAGCAACAGCTTGAAGCCCCCCTCTGTCCCCAAGGCTTCTGTTAGTCACAATTTTCCATCTGTTTCACACACCTGATCTCTTTTCTCTGCAGGTATCTAGATAGAATATCCTCCTTTCTTCTAGCCCTCGAACTGGCTGATTCTGACTGTAAAAGACTAGGCTCAGAACTCATTTCTCCTTCTACCTCAAAGCAGGCTGAGGTGCCCCCGCAGCGTGCTCCAGCCCTATTCATTTCTCTCAAATTTCCCTTACCACACTGAGCTTAATTCCTGTAATAGATTTTTCAGTTTTCTGAGAACAAGAACAGTTTCTTATTAATTTTGATATTGACCACCAACTATCCCAGTGGCTAGTACACAGCAGGTGTTCAATAGCGTATGTATGTTGAATTCCTGATTTAAAATAGAGCTCCTGAAAACTGACTGCGTCTGAGTGGTCTCTGAATGTTTGGTTGTCCCCCAGATGACTTTCCAGTACTGAAAAGATGGACCAGTAGCCTGAATTCTCCATGATAATCCCTGGAGCCTTGGCATAACCTGTCTTAGTTCTCCCAAGTAAGATAGAACATTTCTTTGTTTCTTTTTTCTTTTCTGTTTATGTTTCATCAATCCGTTTTGAAATCTTGAGTAGCTTGAAGAAAGGAATTTGAAGTGAGTCACAAAATTTTCCATCTGTCGGGTCGCAGTCTGAAATGCTGGTTCTTGGTGCACTCATGGCCAAAGAATGACCAGGCACACCGAAAGCAAGGCAAGCACGAAAATGAGGTTTATTGAGGAGAGAAAGATAGGATTATAGGGCAAGAGGAAGATGTAGGTTTACAGAGCAAGATACATATGCCGCAGATGAGGACTGGACCCGTTGTCATAGCAAAGAGAGATACCTTGGTTATGGTCTGGGTCTTGTTTTATGGTGTCCAGATAGGGAACTCCCTGGGGTTCAGACGTCACCATGGAACCACTTTGATTGGACAGTTGGGAGTCACATGACCGGAGTCTTACTGCACATGCAGATTTCCCATGAGCCTCTCTGAAAGCCCATTTGTGGGGGTGAATCTCAGCGGCACTCAGTTTTGTCCCTAGGAGACCCGGAATCCCTCACTGTCTACCTGATACATCTATTTTTATATTTTTTATTACATTTTAACCACACAGATTTTTTTTCCTATTTTTATGGAATTGAAATAATTACACAATTACAAAGCAGAGAAGGAAGTAAAGCACTATTTATTTTGACCACCTACTATGTATACCCTCAACTCTGAGAGAGGCACCCTGGGTCCATTATTCATGCAATTCTCCTGATAACCCTAAGAGGCAGGTGCAGTTGTCACCATTTTAAGATTTAAAACAAAAACAAGACAAAAACCTGAAACACAAAGTGATATTCCTAGTGTGAGCGCTGGCCCCCTTCTTACTGGACTGCGATCAGTTGTAGTCATATGTTTTGCAACTGTGGAATTCTGTTAGACCCATGCAGTGATTCTTTGCTATTTCCTGGTTGAAATTACCATGAAATGAGATTTCTCACAAGGTCATTTTATTTTGAGTTTTAATTATTTATGAGAATGGAATGGAATTTATTGAGAATGGAATTTATTGAAATTTAAACAATGCGGACA
Organism: Cheirogaleus medius; assembly: GCA_008086735.1. Lineage (NCBI taxonomy): Eukaryota > Metazoa > Chordata > Mammalia > Primates > Cheirogaleidae > Cheirogaleus > Cheirogaleus medius. The sequence goes on from VBSM01002912.1 coordinate 8,317,858, forward strand.
CTAAGAGACTGAACAAGAATAGAGACAGATGAAAATGGAGAAAAAGAGAGAAAACATAATTTATTTTAGGAGGACTAAGTAGTAAGACATATAGCACAACGCCTGATATTCATGTTGTTTTAGATTTGAAATTTTGGAGGGCCAGTAGTGTGTACACACAGTATTTGTGTGTACACACACACAAATAAATATTTTGGGGGGAATTAGTGGCCTGTATATCTACCTATCCTCTATCACTGAAAATCTTCAGCAGTACAATAATGGATATTAAAAACAATTGCTCTGGATAATGGGACTGAAACTGTCAAAGAGGAGATGAAATCACTAAGTGGCTCTTATCTCAGATAAATCTTTTATCTCACTTGCCATCAGTCTCCGCATTTGTAAGTAAGTAGCTTCAATACATCCCCTCTGAGGGCTTTTCTTACTCAAATATTTGGTGATTTAAAACAATTTTGTTTTGTCAACATTTGGATACAATTGTTAATTTACAAGGATGTGACTATTTAGTAGAAACAAGTCAGGAGAAGAATCTAAGAACCATCATTTTCAACAAACTGGAAGATTAGCCCCTTAGTAAGTAGTGACTGTATGATTTTTTTATGGAGTAATTTCCATTCCTTTGATATTTACATATATTTTAATGGTCTCTTTGTTTTTATATTCATGAGCAGATTTCAGTCATGTTAAACCTTAGGGGTTTTTCCCACAGAAGAGTTGTAAACTCTTTTAATAAGTTCTACATGTGAAAAAATGCATTTAAAACTGGAATTATTAAAATTAATTTTAAACCTCTGAAGATATATTTCTAAGTAGATGGGAGAATATTTAGGCTATTAAACCTAATCCATAAATCACCATCTAGGGTAATGAGACTTTAATGTCCTCTTCAATTTTTCCGTTAATTTAAAGTGTCCAGGGCTTTCAGATAAGTTATTTTGGTGCAATCACTATGGAACAAATATGACTCTGTTGCTAAGGAAAACTTATTTCTTAAATGTGTCTTTCACTTTCTGTACTGAAATCTTTAATTCCTTTCCCATACTTACATCATATATACCAAAGTATATAGGTAATCCAATTTTGTATTTTATTATAATTATTGATGTATAAAAATAAGTATCAAAGATTATTGTAAGAATAAATGAAAAAGTAATTAAAGTTTAGTTTTTTTAAAAAAAAATCTCATAATATTGTAGCTACCAAGAATCAGAGCCTATCATTAATTCCATATACTACTGAATCATTTATTTGTCATAATCCAGATATGATAATGGCCTGATTTTTATACCTTGATAGAAAATCGGAAGTTTGATCTTTAAATATGGATGTCAAGGTTTCCAGACTTTGTGTGTGTCTTTGAATATTTGGTACCACATGGTGCTCCAAGAAGATAAATTTGAGAAATGCTTTCAGAGATTCCCAGTGAATACACATACTACACGTAGGTCCTGCAGTGAAGAAAGCTGTTTAATCAAGTTTAAGGCAATATTTTACTAATTTGATTTTGAAACAATCATTTTCATAATTATAATGTTAGACTATTTTGGAAACTGTTCTACCAAACTGATTCTAAGAAAACTACAATATATCAATAATTCAAACTTTTATCATGAAATAATTTCCAACCTACTTCTATAAGGATCTGTAAATATTTTGATCAAAGAGTTGAACACATCTTTAAAAGGTGAACAAGTAGAGTCATACCTAGATTTCTTATTTGCCAGTCATATAGTATAATTGGTTTCTAAAACGGAAGCCAGAGTATTGAGAATGATTTTTTTTATTTCAAGAAAATATGAGAGTACAAACATTTTGGTTGCATTTTATATCTTTGCCTCTCCCTAGCAAGGGTTAGAGGTATGCCCTTCCCCTCCACAATGCTCACCACCATCCCTTGAATTAGGTATTCTGAACATCCTTCCAATAACCCTCCCTTCTCTCAAAGAACCCCACCATATTTTGACAGTGTAGCTGAAATTGCAACCAAGAAAATTCTCATGGGTCAGATGAAGGGGGCATGTGGAATAGATTTGTAGGGTGGAGGTTGGGCAGTTGAATACCTAGTAGGAAATCTGTCGCCTAAGTTTTTGGGGGGTAAGGGAGAAGTTGGGGGTACTTTGTGTTTTAATGGCCATACAGATAGAAGGCCCACTAGAGTGGAGATATCAAATCGTAACACTTCATATATCTGGGACTTTGGAAGTCTATGGTGGCTGAGAAAAATCTGCCCAGTGGGACGATAAGGTAATAGGAAGCTTGTTGGGATAGGCATATTCTCTGAGATTTATTTGCATGGATCAGCTCTTATACAAGTTTGGATTCTGAGTATGAACTATCTGTAAGGTCCAGGAACCCCAAGCCAAGAAATTAATGTAAAAAGGTGTCTCCATTTCACACCTATTAGGATGGCTAAAATCAATAAAATGGAAATAACAAGTGTTACTATAAGGATGTGGAGACACTGTGCATCCTAGTGGGAATGTGAAATGATGCAGTATCTGTTGAAAATAGTTCATTCTGCAATTTGTAGAGAATGATTTTGCCATGTGACTTTTCATGAAATTATCCTCTAAGTTTTGTACTCTAGCACATTCTGCTTATGTGTTAATAAAGCTCCATTTAAACCAGGACAGCCTTGTTGTCAGTTCCGGGGATTAAATTTACTGAAAGTAACCATTTTAATTTGTGATAATTCTAAATAACTAAAATTATTTAATATTATATCAAAAAAGATATTCTGTGAATGTGTCAACATCAATTTCTATGTTTGTACAACATAACTTTTCATAATCCCTGTTTACTGAGTGATATCTTCAACTAATCTCATATTTTTCCAGAAACGCACAATGTCAAATATGTGCAACTGGATATAATCTTCATAAGTGCCTACTTGGATCATTCTCTGCTTGAAAGGAAATTTCTCCCAATATAATCAAAGTTTCTCTTTTATTTAGTTTTAAAGTAGTTGAAAACATAAAGCACTGGGCAACCTGAGAAAACATTTGGACAAATTTCCTACAGGGACCTCAGAGCTTAAATACAGTTACCAGGACTGCAGATGGTCATTCTATGTGAAAAAGCTTATCAAGTTACTGATTTCTTTCTTGGACAGATGGCAAAGGGGTCTGGCAGCAGCTCAGTTTTCAAGTTGTAGATGCTGGTGTGTGTGTGTGTGTGTGTGTGTGTGTGTAACTGCTGAAGAACAAAGGACTTTTACTCTGAAAGACAAAAATAATTGCATATGTTACCTAGGCCATATCTGTCAGCACAATACTGAAAACTAATCCTTGAGTTTTAAAGTTACGCATCAAAAGAATACTTTACTTAACAACAACAACAAATTGTAAGTCTGTTGTTTTACCTAAACTGTGGTCTAAATTTTTCTCTTAAAACCCAGAATAAAACGATGGTGAGCACATGACGTAGCTGAAGATTGATTCAACTGGTAAAAAAATTTGAAACTCAATATTAACTTTTTCTTTTCTAAAATTGGTGAATTATATTCTTCTTAATGAAAGATAGTTTAGAATTTTTAAATGATTAATTTACATCTTTCCATTTATAAGAATCAAAATATTATTTCTTATAATCGCTCCATCTCTGTTTAATCTTTTTAAAAACTGCAATTCTTTCTTCGACTTGAGCTCACCTCCTCTGAAACATAAGTGAGAGATGTTCAAGGGGTTGTTAGTTTCAGAGCAGCACTAGAATGAGTTGTGCTCCTTTGCTGTATCTGTGCAGGACATGATCGTTTCATTAGCTCGTAGAACTAGCGAAGCTTCTAGAAAGTCTCCGTGTCAAAACAACTGTTTTCCTTTTAAAATTATTCTGTCATCTGTCAAATTTCAATTGCTTATCGTAAGAACAATCAGAGATATAAGGGACTTTTTTCCTGTTTCTTCTGACGTAGGACGAAGTGAGTAAGCAAACACATTTCCAGTCTAATTTCTGGTAGAACCTGTCCCAGGGAACAAGATATTTTGAGAAGAAAATGAGTTGGAGCTTGCCTGGGGCTAGATGTGGGTAAACCATCTATCTCCTCTGGTGAGGGAGGACACGTTTGGCAGGAATGCTCACTCTCACGACAGAGCAGATAATCGACAGAGCCGGAAAAGTGCATCTGGTGCATTATTAAGTATCAGGAAGATGAATGGAGGTCATAATTAAGCTTGTACTAACAGCTCATTACCTTGAGTAATAATAACGATGACTGTAGGAAAGCACCCTCCTTTCTTTTCTCTCATTGACCTCACAAGAAATTTAACACTGTCAGAATTATCATCGCCAGGAAAATTTATCAGCCCTCTCATTAATTAAAACCTTCTCCCTAGTCTTCACATTAAAATTTTTATGTTTACCATCTTAAAAAATGACTTCAATTGCTCTTTAGAGAAAAATCACCATATAAATTCCCCACATACAAATAAATAAGTCAGCCCAATTACACGCTGTAAGGCAATTACTTCATTTATGTATGTCTATTCACAAATAGCAAGCACATTACTAGAGAAACCTCACAATAATACTGTATTTTGATGTATAAAAACACTAAAATAAATTATGCAATAGAAATGACATAATATCATGTTCTGTAAAATCTATATTGTATCATCAGCATATCTTTGCATAAAGATTGAGTTATTCCTATGGGAGATAAAAGAAGGGAGAGAAAGATAATTTGAAATAATATTTTCACAAATGTGTCTCAATTTTATAAGATAAAGGTAAGATTTGAATCAAGGTTAAATAAGAAGAATTAGAATTCCATATTCAAGTAAAATTTAATATATAAGTTTTATTAAACAAGAAACCAGCACACAAAAAAATAGTAGCTGACAGAGAGTGATTCTTTTTTATTGTGATAAGAACACTCAACATAAGATCTACCCTCTTCACAAATTTTTAGGTGCACAATAGATTAACTATAGGCACAATGTTGTACAGCAGATCTCTAGACCTTAATCATCTTGCAGAACTGAACCATTATACCTGTTGAATAGTAACTTTCCATCTTCTCCTACCCACAGCCCCTGACAACTACCATTCTACTCTCTGCTTCCATGTGTTTGACTATTTGAGATAACTTCATATAAGTGATATCATACAATATTTGTCCTTCTGTGAGTCACAATTATTCACTTAGCATAATTTCCTCAAGGTTTGTCCATGTTGTCACTTGTGGCAGAATTTTCTTCTTTTTCAGAGCTGAATAACATTCCACTGTATGTACATACCACATTTTCTTTTCTTTTCTTTTTTTTAAATATATTTTATTTATTTATTTATTTATTTATTTGAGACAGAGTCTTGCTCTTGGACAGGCTGGTGTCAAACTCCTGACCTCCTGAGCTCAAACGATCGACCCACCTCGGCCTCCCAGAGTGCTAGGATTGCAGGCGTGAACCACTGTGCGAAGCCCATACCACATTTTCTTTACCCTTGCATCTGTTAATGGACATTTAGGTTGTTTTCGCACCATGGCTAATGTGAGTACTGTTGCAATGAACATGGGATTGAAATATGTCTTCAAGATCCTGATTTCAATTCTTGACAGAGAGTGATTTTTGTGCAGCGATTAACCCCAGGTCAAATGGACAATTAAAAAGTTGTGAGTTCTATGTATTTACCTATAGGTAAATTTTACATGGGTTTTCAGAGCAGATTTTAAACCTCATGTAGCATAGGAGACAAGGCATTGAACAACAGACAGATCAGGATTGTGGACCTCAAATTTCTGAACAATCCAGTAGGCAAATAAATCCGTAGTTGTTATGTTGTTATTTTGCTATTATAATTATTATCATTGTAGTTATTTAGTTGAAACTCAAGTATAGCTGCTCCTTCTGTAGTCAAGTAATTTATTTGCTCTGGAGCGATGCCCGATGAGTGAACTGTATGGTGTAGAAGATTGAGTAGGATCTTCTCCCCTGGTTACCTCCAGTTCCATTGCAAGTAAAACCTTACACATGGTAAGAACAAGGACTTTGGGAAAGTTCTGGGTTTGAGCACTGGCTCCTACTTTTATGGGCCATGAGACTTTGGGCAGGTTAGTTATGCTTTCTGGGCTTCAATTACCTTTATGTAAAAAATAAGGTCATGATAATAGAATAGGCATAGTAAGATAAATAAATGAGGTGATGTATATAAGGAACTTAGAGTAGCCTGGCATATAGTAAAAATTTAATAAATGATACATATTATGTTTGGGAAAACATGAAAAGAGTTTTCTATTACAAGAAAAGAAAATTATCTTTTACAAAATCATTCACTCTGCCAATTAACAAGGTCTATGGAAAAGGTAAAGTAAACTAATGGATTCCTATGAGCAAATGGTAGGAAAAAGAATTGCTTTTTTGGTACTTTTATTTTGTGTCAGAAAGGAACAATATCGTTAGCAATCCAGTCAAATACCAAGCTATGAGAACTCTTGTCCCAGCTTTGGGGACACAGTAGACACCTCTAGATATTTTGGAAATTCAGTTCCCTTTAATGTTGTGTGAAGGTCCTTGGTCTACTACTGTGAAAACTACCCCGTGGGCCGGGCATGGTGGCTCAAGCCTGTAATCCTAACACTCTGGGAGGCCGAGGAAGGAGGATCGCTCACAGTCAGGAGTTCGAAACCAGCCTGAGCAAGAGCGAGACCACATCTCTACTAAAAATAGAAATAAATTACTTGGACAGCTAAAAATATATATATACAATTAGCCAGGTATGGTGGCGCATGCCTGTAGTCCCAGCTACTTGGGAGGCTGAGGCAGGAGGATTGCTTGAGCCCAGCAGTTTGAGGTTGCTGTGAGCTAGGCTGACGCCATGGCACTCTAGCCCAGGCAACAGAGTGAGACTCTGTCTCAAAAAAACCCCACAAAAAACAGAAAAAAACCCTGCCCTGTGGGCAGCAGGGGAGAACTGAGTTAAAGCATCTTTGTCATTGAGGTTGGGCTCTTGATTGTTTGGTCTTTTTAGGGCTGGGATGGACCACTTGAAATGTTGCTCAGGGGTGCCCTGGGGCATCCCACTGAGAGATAGCATTGAGTAGCTGTCTCTGTTAGGTCAACACATCCCGCAGTGAGTTACTCTATTTCAGCTACTGCCCCGACCCCAGCCTGGCTAACCCTTGGCCGACTGAAATCCGCTGACTCTTCCAGGCTGACACAGTCTGCCTGCTCTACCCTCCCTTTCATCCTGGACCTCCTTTTATCCTGCCTACTCTGCATTCCTGCTCCTTGCCCACATGACCGTTCTAGCTCTCCCGGCCTCAGCATTCAGTTTTGATCCACCCTGCCAAAGATTTTACCCAAATTTGTAAAGTTTCTGACATAAAATCCAACTGCCACAAAAGATAGTTCATTTCCTATTCACCTGTCCTCATGATGACCCAATATTATACTTCACTCCTCATACATCCTCATCAATCTGCCTCTCTATTCCTATGTCCTATTTGCTGGCACAAGTTCAACCTTAGTTAAGTCTACCAGTTCATCCATCCTACACCTGTGACATATGAGCTCAGTGAAGCTGGAGAAAAATGCACAATTGCAACTGCATTCATGATGCACAATTTACAATTACAACTATGTTTTCACCACCAATGTACCAACCTACTTGCACCTAAACCTAGTTATTCTGCTATTCTCCTTGGTCTTCCCCAAGGACAACCTTTCAGTATGTGCACTTTATCGCCTCACATCTCCCCAGTTCAAGTATTTTGCTCCTGCAACTATTTATTCTTTTGCATCACCAAGTTTTCTCTGTTTATTAGATCATTCCCATCTGCATATACACATGCTGTATTGTCTCCTATGTTTAAATAGAAGCCCTCCTTATCCTATGGCCCCTTCTAGCTGCCATTAAAATTGTCTGCCTTCCTTTGATGTTTCTTATAAAAGTTTTCTCTGTTCACTCTTCCCACTTTTTCAACTTCATTCTCTTCTGATCCGGCTCCAGTAGGATTTGATCCACCTCTCTGCTGAATCTAATTTTGCAAAGGTCTCCACATTGCTCAACCCAGTGATCAACTCTTAGCCTGCATGTAATTTGATTTCTCAGGAGCTCTTGACTCATTTGAACCCTCCTGACTTCTTCAATCACCTATTCACTTGGCGTCCAGGATAGCAGCCTCTTCCAGATTTTCTTCCTTTTTCCATGGATGCTCTGTTTCAGTCTCCTTTGGTGTATCTTCTTCATTTTGTTAATTTCCAATTTGGGGGCTGCTCCAAGGTGCTGTCCTCAGCTTCCTGCTCTTTATTTACACTTTGTTATTAGGTGGCTTTAATTTTTTGTTTTCCAAATGTATGTTTTCAGTTTCAGCCTCTGAGCTTCAAACTCTACTTTTTTCAACATCTCTGTTTGGATATCTAATTATTTCAAAATGAATAAGCCCAAAAATTGTACAAGATAAAGAGAGCAGAAAAGAATATAGCCAATTTTTTTTTCCTGAATAGCCAGAAGGATGGAATTGCCGAGAAATGTTGGCTACTGGGAAAAATAGGCTCAAGAGATTTTTTTAATGGGATAAATAGAAACAGGTTTATATGCTGATGGTAATTGTATCTCCCAGTTTAGAATAAGTTTTATTATGGGAATAAGTGACACTGAAACCTCAGTGGCTTGCTACGAAAATGGTTTATTTCTTATTTATGCTACACGTTCATTACTGAATTAGCTATATCCCTGTCATATTTGCTTTATTCTGGGATCCAGGTTGAAAGAGTAGCCTCTATCTGGGCTCTTGCTTTCTTCATGGAAGAGGGAAAGGAGAACGTAGCAGAACCATTCAATGAAACTTAGACTTCTGGTTGGAAGTGGCACATAACAGTTCTGCTCACATTTAACTGTCAAAATAAGGCACTTGACAAAATGGAAGCCACTGGGGCAAAATCACATAATCTCTCCTACTGGGAAAGAGAATAAATAAAACAGTTTTCTGCCATGGATGTGGATTTGAATCCCTAGTGTTAGCTCCTGGGTGCTGGGCTCCAGGTATTGAACC
>VBSM01002912.1:8333832-8343919 GCA_008086735.1 Cheirogaleus medius
ACTAGAGAAAGATTTACAATATGCTTTGCTTACAAAGCATATATATGTATACAATATATAGTGTGTATATATTAGAAACAAAGAAAGAATGAAAATTTGTGAAGTAAGTATTCAATATAAGAAAATAGAAAAAAGCAACAGTGTACACAAAGAAAGTAGAATGAAGGAAATGGTCACATTAAGAAGAAAAATAATTAATATAGGTCACTTTTACTGACGGACATCAGAAATGAAAATGCTAAATGAAATGTCAAACCAAATCAAGCAATATATACTTTGAAAATGTGAGATACCAGGGACAGTAGGGATATGGAACAACTGGAACTCTCATAAACTCCTGCTAGGACTAGAAATTGGTGAAACCACTTTGAAAAACTCTTAGCAAATTTCAAAAAATTCATAAATTAAAAAAATATATCCAAACCAAAGAAGGTTCAATATTGCATTTAAGAATGTTCTAATAATTCTCAAAATTGTCACTCTAGGAAGACCTCATGTTTTTCTGAACTGAATTCTTGTTTACAACAACAAACATTTGCTGAATGTCAGTTACTGATGAGGGTTTGTCCAACATGCTAGAAAGAAACAATTGTGAACAAGACACAGTCCTGGCCATAAAGGGATCCATGGACAACTTCATGTGAAGGCTTGAAACTATTAATAGATCAGATCATTGAGTGACTGGAAGTATTTACAAAGGCATATGATAAAACAGTAAATCAGAAATAAAGAACAATTCTGCTCAGGGAGGTGTGGACAGAAGGAACACAGAGAATACTTCCCAGAGGTGGTGATATTTAAGTAAGGGCTTGTGGGATGAATATGAGTTTGCCTTGCAGATAGCTTTATGGGGAGGGCTGGAGATAGAATTTTAAATAGTACCAACAGCATGAAGAAAGGTGTGGAGATAAGAAAGTGCATTGTATGTTTGAAAGATATGTATAGTGATGAAAGGAAAAGTTGAGAAATTCTATTGGGGCTAAACTGCATACCATATATGATATAAGGAGTAAAAAAAAACTACTATGAATTCCGAGTGTATCAAATTGTTTTAAATCTGTTGGTAAAAGAAATGATACTACTCACTTACAAAAGTGTATCATGTGACTACTTTAAATTCTAGAGTTAACATATACTACTAACTGCTTAAACATCACAAGAAACTCCTGCTATTTTTATTCAAAAGATTTGTGTCATCATAATAAGTAGATAATTTTGGTGAGGATAAAATGGAGAAATATAAAACATGTGTGTATTGTTTTTAATATGTGTCATCACTTTGGATATTCACTGAATGAGAGTGTATGTCTTTACTGACAGTTTTAAAAGTGGTAGTTAACCCTACCTGTTGGCTGTTGAAACAAGTAGCATGGGTTTAATAATGCAGAAATAATTGTACTAGCTTCCTAATCTTATGTTTAATATGCTTAAAACAGATACAAAAGCCTAATGTAGAGCTAAGAAGCTTAATATTTTTAAAAGTGTTTAAAATTTAAATCAGATTTTAGAATTCTTTGAGTTACATGCAACACATATCCACTTGTGTTTCCTTAAGCCAAAAGAGGACAATTAAAATAAGGTACTCAGATATGGTGAAAGTCCAAGGCAGATTTGAATAATCAAGTCTCAGGAAGAGTAAAAACCAAGATAGCTCCAGGGACCTCAGAAGTAAGAGTTCTATGGCTTCTCAGCTCCAGCTGGCTCTCAGAAATCTAAGTGGCTGTCGGATCAATCGGCCACGGCCACCCTGGCAGGGCCACAGAAAAGAGCAAAAGTAGAGCGGCAGTGGCCTACTTCACACTTGATCAGTATACCCGTGTGAAGATATGAAATTCAGGCATAATTCTTCCTTCAAATAGGGATTCCAAAGAAGTAAAACAGTTTGTTCTATACACAGGTGAGTGAGCGAGTCTAAGGGCTTTGTACTCTTTCTCCCACTGAGCTTATATATCTTCTTTATCCTAACACTTGACTGTAAAGAAAAAGGTACATAAAAATGGCACAGGCTGAGTTCAAACATTTTCTTTATATTTTGTTTGGAAAAATGTCTGACATAATGTTTGTCAGAAGCAGAACGTAAAAGTTGCTAGGGAGCGACCTTCAACGGCCATACAAAGATTAAAGCAGGCATTATTATGTTAAATGTTACCCTTAGCAAGTGGATCTAGCTAAAGAAAAGAATGGCACAGGAGAGGAATGTTCCAGACTTATTGCAAAGGGTATGGTGGAGTCATGTCTCTCAGTGTGGAGCAATCAAATAGTCCCTGTTTGAGTTTTAATGCAGACTTTCTCGTTGGTTGTACTGTGGAAGGGAGATGGATTTGAGTCACGAAAGGAAGTATGGGCTTTGAGCTTCCCTAAGCTGAGAGGAGAGAGAGAGGCTCAAAGTCACGCGTGCGGAGCTGGCCTGAAGCACTGGAGAGGATGCCAGCCCAAGAGGGTACTGTAGAGTTAACAGCCTTATGCCACCTGAGGTCTCTGGAAAAGCCCAGAGAAGAAAACACTGTGCTTCCTAACACAGGCCAATAGCCGCTAACGTTAACTGAGGGCTTATTACGTGCCAGATACTTACTGACCATTCCCTTGCTTTATTTCAATTAAGTAAGCCTTATTCTTTCCTTCAGCTCACAACTGAAAAAAAGTCGAGGCTTAGAAAAATTAAGCAACTTGCTCAAGTCAATGGGAGAGTCAGAATTTGAACATTGCAGGGCCGCGTCCTTGTGACCACACCGGTCAGCCTTTCCTTCCTAAGCAAGCATCAGGTGTCCTTTGAAGTGCATGCCTTTAAAAGTTGGCTGCGGAAAGTAGCCAGGGACTGACAAGTGGCCTCATATAAGGCCCAAGCCTTTGAACCACTCTAATACTCCCTATAAACAGATGTCAGCATAAAGAATTTGAGGAAAACCAGTCCCTTCACTGTTAAAAGTTCACCCTAAAGTATACCAAGTGATGACAGTTTCTCAGCCAGCACCATACTTCAGTGAAGCACAAACTTTGTGTTATATTAAAGATATGTTGGCTTTACTGGGGTTGTAAATTTGATTATTTTGAAATGACTGGCAGTTTAGCAGGTCCTGGTTGCCAACTCCCTTGAGACTTGCAACTGTACAAAAGGGCACCTCTCACTTTTTCAAGAGTGGATATTTCTTTATTGTATACCCATTCAAAACAGGGTTGTAGCCCAATGTTCCATTTCTATTTTATATATTAGAATTAGCATGGATGTTTACTATTATTCTGAGCATGTGTGACAAAATTATTAATTGTACTTAAGTATAATTAATTTATAGCATATGTATATAATTTTAATATAATTAGTAATTATATAACAAATAACAGAGTTATTAACCATAATTAAGAAACTTTATGATAACAAGAGGTAATTAACACTTCATAGAACCATAAATTCCCACATCATGTGTTGTTTTCTTTTTTTAGGCATTCTTTTGTTTCCTAACTTGTATACTAATTACTTACATATCTCTCCCATATATTTTAGGTACCCTTAGGCAGGGACTATTAATTTAATTGTAGCCCTAGCATTTGTAACATAGTGGTATTTTCCCTGGCCGTGCCAAAAATTAATAGTCTTTAATTTTTGTACCTCAAGTGCAGAACCTTTATGGTAGTTTGGGGATATATATCTGAGTTTCTCTATCATAGCAATACCTTTTGTTGCTTGTTTCTCTTCTGGGGCCTTGTAAATGGCTTCAGAGCAGAGTTTTCAAAACTAGTCACTGTGTGTGATTTCCACAATTTTTGCCAAATATGTCACTTGTACTATTATCTAATTAACATTTTCTTTAAATAAATTCAGGGCCTTTACCTAAAATTGTATTCATGATGGAATTATATAACTATTGCAAATGGATCACTTGCCTTCAACAGGTCTTGGTAAAAATTGATACACTGAAAACAAAATTCTAGCTTTATATTCTTACCTGCCCCTAGCTGATCTAAGGAGAGAGAGAGGAGCAATTATATTAGAGAAGCATTATATACACACTGGTACTAATCCAAGACTTTATCCTTCACATAATAAAATGAAAAAGAAGTTTTAAAGGGTGGTCCTTTTTTATGATCTAATATATGCTATTTGGTACCACTTGTTTACTACCTATAATCCTCTTGTTTGCAGCTGTGGACCCTTTGGGAAACATGCCTTATCCTGCAGCCCCCAAACAGAACACACGTCAAGTGTGAATTCATATCTCCTCTTCTTAACAGTTTGATCTTTAGCAAGATACTTAACTCCTTTAAGTCCGACTCCTTAACTCCTTTATTTCCAGTTTACTCCTTTAAGTCCTGATTCCTCATCATAAAAGAGGGATAATAATATTTACATGTCAAGATCACTTTAAGAATTATAGGAAGTAATATTCACACCATGTTTAGTCCTGTGCCTGGAATTTTATTTAAAAACATGAAGATTCACCACATGCCAGTCACTCTCCTTGGTGCTTGAGATACAGAGGGGCACGTGGCAGAGGAGAGCTCTGCTTACTGTCACCAAGCTTATTAGTAACTTATTACTACATCCTCTTGAGGGAAAGTCAACCATGAACAACTCAACAAGCAAAGTCATTTCAGGTGGGGATAAAGAGCTCAGAAGTAAGTAAAACAAGGCTAGATGAAAGAGAGTGACTGGTATTCGGGGAATGCTAATTTCCTTCCTCTCACTCGTATGTGGTTAGTTTTTAATACATGAGGAGAAAGTGAAGACTGTGCTGAGAACATGCCTGTTAGCTGCAGTTGAGCAAGAGGCACACACGTGTGCGTAAGTCGCAACTGTGGTTACTACACAGCTAAACACGTGGCCCTGATTTTAAATTTCTGGACTAAGAAACTTAAGATCTTCCTTCTTAAACTTTCTATGGAACATCTGATCCTCTCATAGAAAACATTTAATTGTTCCTATCATGCAAATGAGATAGAGTTGGAGCTTTATCACCTACTTGTTTCATGGTTGTATTTTAATTTTTTAAAAATCTCCAGAACTTATTTTATTATGCTTGATGGGTTTGATTTCAGGAGAGTTGAGAAAATTTTTCCACATAATTGAAGCCTCTAAACATACTTTTGGAAAAAATCTAGTAATTTTTTTTTAAAAAATCCATATTTTTATTTCTACACAGATTAATTTCACTAGGTAATTTTTCAGAACAAATAGTTTTGGACAAAGTTTCTAAAAACTTGCAATATAAAAAATAGTAGGCCACTCATTTGAAACTGAATTAAGTTAGAAACCCTCCATAGACTGTCTAGAACAGGAACTTATTGTTAAATTCAACAATCAGCACAGATTCCCAGAATGGGGCAGGGCTGAGAGGTCAGGCTGTATGTAGATGATGGCGGAATGGAAAACCAAGATGGAATAATTTGCTTTTGTACCTAAAACAATGGATGGATTTATATAGATAAAGAGAAACAAGTTCTGTGATTTCAAAGACCTATTATTTGGCCCGTGGAAGAGAAATTAACTCATTTGAGGTGTTGCAGATTAATTTTGGAGGGTCAGGAAAATATGTTTCTTCTTTTTCAATGCTTTCTTTACTTAGCCACTCTAGCCATTCGCAATGATTTTGAGTTTTCTTGCTCTTACTGGATTCTGTTAACATCCTCCTCGTGTCTACATGGCATAATTATTAGGATTAAGATTTGGAAGAATCAATTAGAAGCGTCTTTGGTTGGGGACAGGGCACCCAATTAGGAAGTTTTGCCACGGCAGCTACTCAGCTTTCCCTGTCTTTCCTTTCAGCTGTAATTGAATCCTGCTTTTTGAGAATAACAATGATTCTTTTGATCTCTGTGAAAGAAGGAAAGACCAAGCTGATCCTCAGAATCCACCCATGAATGTCTTCCCCTCTCCACTTCTCCAAAGACTCAGCTAAATTTGGGTTGCAGTTATGTTTTCAATGTAATTACCAGGCACAGAATAAAATTACTTCCTTTATTATCATAACTGAAAAATGTCATTTCTTTCTTCTTCCAGTTTTTTTAATGTTACATTTTTAAAATCAAGGAGATTCATGTAAAGATTACTTTTTCTCTGGCAACTCTCTAATAAGAGTCTTTCAAAGCGATGCCACAATGATCTTTTCCTGCGTCAGAACCCCTACCTCTCAAACAAGTAGTTTAGTGCCTTGGCCCATAATTTGCTTTAGAAAACATAATGATGTCTGCTCCCCAGAACAGCAATTATGAACGTTTAACAGACTAGATGACGTAGCGGAAATAGCTGTGATCTAGTCCTGATCCCACTATTTGCTATTTGTCCTTTAGCAAGTGAGATCTGAATTCTGAACCTGCAGTTTCATATCTAGAAAGCAACAATATTTTGCTTGTAATGTTATTTAGAAGGAGAATCAAAGGTGAAAATGCACATATGCTGCTTTTGAAACTCTGCAATGAACTTTGCAACGCACGCTTTATTATTATCACAGCACTGGAACAACTGAGGCAGCACGCAAGGGTTCATAAAGCATCGCGATGGTTAACTTCATTATTGAGTGCTTGCTTTGTGCAGCCACTTGCATTCGTATGGGCCAATGACGTTTTGAGAGCTGGAATTTGGTGCTGTATGCTTCAGTTCTGCTCTAAACAAATCCATGGAGATGACCATTGAGATTCCAAATGTAGGAATTTGGACCCATCCAGATCCACCCTTAACCACACTCTGCCAGGCTCGATTCTTGTGTATATCTGACCAATGGACTAACACAAAAGCTTCATGAAAATGTACTTACAGCAATAATGACACAAGTAATGAAGTCGACTGAGTGACAAATCTGTATTAATATTCTCTTCTTCTCTCACTCGTCATCTTTCACATCAAATGTATCCATCAGGATGGCCTTTGACACACAAAGCCCTCTAGAATTTGGCCTATGGTCTGGATGGCTGTGTCATCCAGAGAGCTCTCTAAAACACAGATCTGCAGCAGATTGGAGACCTTTAAAAGTCTACAATCATGTTGCATTTTACTTGGTGGAGAAAGCCAAACCCAAGCAGAGCTGACTGAGGAAACCATGTCAGCAAAAGAAGCCTAGCAGATGATGGGACACTGTGAAGGTCAATTGGATTTGTCCACGTGGCTGGGCCACGGTGCTCGGTTGTTCTGGCAAAGGCCAGTCTAGATGTTGCTGGGAAGGTAATTTTTAGATATGATTAACATTGAAATTAGTAGACTTTGAATAAAGCAGGTTAACTTCCATAATGTGGGTGGGCCTCATCCAATCAGTTGGAGGCCTGAAGAACAAAGACGGCTCCCCAGAGAAGAGATCTGGCCTCATGACTACAACATAGAAACCCTGCCTGAGTTTCTTACCTGCCTGGCCTGCCTGTGGAATTTGGACCCAGTACTGCAAAATCAACTCTTACCTGAATTTCTAGGCTACCAGCTTACCCTGCAAATTTCAGATTTGTCAGCCCCGCAATTTAATTCAGTGAGCCTACTCCTTACAATCGGTATTTCTCTCTCTCTCCATATATATACCTACGTTCTATCGTGTCTGTTTCTCTAGTGGAGGCCAGTTGCAGGCTTGCTGTGGTCATTGGAAGAAAGGAGTTTTTCCTTCACTTATTTTTACGATACAATGAAAATGCCGTGGGCAAGTGGAAAGCAGTTTAAATTGTACATTCACTGACTGAAGAGTCTTTTCAAACCACATCTACTTCCGGTATTACAACACTTACTTCTTGCATCCCAACCAAGTGTCTAACTTAAAATCTTACTGACGGCAGCAGAATTCTGTGTTCGAGAAGCCAAGTTTCTAAATAAAAGTTTGGTTTCTTTGTGTCAAATTCTAATCTTATCTCAAGGATAATACCTTGTGATCTTAAATTATATTTATTTACAGATATCCTTAAAATCCATTTGTGTGCTTTGGAAAGAAACCTAAAACTTGCTATCTATAAAAACATAATGGAGCTATAATTCACTTTCATTCTTGGAGGCCCAAGACATCATTTTTTAAGAAACTGAGAACACAGAAAAAAAAAAAACACCGTTTAGAGAATGGCATAGAGTTGCTTGAAAAGATGAAGAGCAATGACCGCTGTCGACGTAGCCTGCATGTTTTCGCACACGCCAATCAGGAACAATCTGACCCAATTATCCAGCCAGAACTGTGCCAGGCCCTTTGGGTGTGGAAGCTGTGATTTAATGGGAGACACAAAGCTAAAACATTAAGCATTTATATCAATATTTTCAGGTTCACAAAACCTTTTGTTCGGATCTAGATATAAAACAATAAAATGAAAATTAACCCAAAAAGTTGAGCTGTTTATTCAAAGTTATGGGAGTGGATGGAACGGCACCCCTCTCCCCAGTTCAGCTCAGCTTCCCACTGCCTGGGGGCTCTGGGAGAGTCACCCCACACCATTGCAAGCTCAAGCTTCCCTATTGCCTCAATGCCTATAACCAATGGATTATAGGTGTGTTATCCATTTAAAAATATTTGGGGAGTAGAGAATCATTGAAAAAAACTATATATGTGTGTATGTATGTTTTTATATAGAGAGAGACAGAGAGAAAGAAATACTTCAATTTCAGAAATTTAAAAATTTCTAAAATTGTGTGCCTTAAAAACCGTATTTCACAATAATCATGTGAAAAGGACTACAAGGCTAGAGAGATTCAGAAGAGGGAATGGCAACAACGTCAGTGAGGAAGGATAAAAACGAGGAAGTTTGTTCAGTGAGGCTAAGAGACACTGAGTGATTAACAACACAAGGGGCAAGGCGAGGGGACGGGTTTCTATGGGAATCACGGAGTAGTCCCTATACCTGCCTGATCTTTCGTTTTTATCCTGTCAACAATGCTATGAGGCCATTCTTGTGTAATTCAGGATGTGTTCAGGTGATCTGAGCAATCTAAACTACCAAGGTTTTTTTCTATGTAATGTACATCCTAGGCTTAGCGTCCAGGGAGTCACCAAGTACACAGCCGAGGACAAAATCCACCCACCCATTTCATAGGTTTATTTGTTTATTTGTTTGTTTTTAATTAATATTGACGTCTTTGTAAAAGTGTCAGCAAGAAAGTGGAGAAAAAGAAAACACAGGCTGGAAATAGCCTTATTTTAATACAGTGCGCTAATTTGGATAAAACCTTGTCCAGATGGTAGGTAACGTTTAGGCTTAGCACAGCTCGCCTGGTCCTGGCCAGCTCTGAGGAGCCCTAAGAGCCCATCACTCGTGACCGCCCCTTAGCAGCCACTCTGAATGCATCTTTTAAGATGCTCTCAACTCTCACTCGTGGATTACCTCCCGGTTACCCCGATGATTTGACTGCATTGTATTGCTGTCATGGAAGCTTCTGTTGCCCTAAAAAATGGAAACTGTAATTTCGTTCTGAACGAAGCATGCCAGACACAAAGGAAGAGCTAGAGCTCACCGAGTGACATTCAGTGACAAATCAGAAATGGAAGAAAGGGAACTTTTGCTCTATTCTTAAAAACTGAAATCCACGTCACAGCACGTCTTCTGTGCAGAGGGAGCAAATTTAAAGCATGAAAGAGCAAAACAAGTCCCTTGGCAGGTGACTCCTGCTGACGGCTGTGGTTCTCCATTTGTAAACACTGTCTTGCAGGTAGCATCTGGGTCGCCAAGGTCTTGCAGCCTTCTCTCTGCTGGGGGACCCCTTGTGGGGACCCCCCAGGAGGGCAGCAGTGGGCGGGAAGCTCCAAGGCAAAGGCCCGGGAAGCCCTGGTCACAGAACTGCCAAAGGGAAGTGAAATCTCTAGTAAACCGACACCACGTGAGTGAATAGTGATCGCGGTGGTTCTAGACGTGTATAGTCCAATTATTTAAGGAATATCAACCAGCAATGTGTATTATTAATATATTTACTTTTATCCTTTTAAGTGTGCGTGATAGGGAGGGTGTTTAAAAGGACGGATGTCAGGCTAGTGGGGTCAAGTAATGTGCTGAAGACATAAAAGTCTAGTCAGTGTCAAAGCAGAAACTAGATGGCCTTAAATATTCCCAGATGGAAACACAGGCAAAGTCACCATTGTGCAAAGCACGTGCCGTCCACGTAAGGAAGCACGGTTGCATGTTGCATTTTTTTTCTCTTTACTTTTTT
>VBSM01002912.1:8355746-8367726 GCA_008086735.1 Cheirogaleus medius
GGTTCAATACCTGGAGCCCAGCACCCAGGAGCTAACACTAGGGATTCAAATCCAGCTGGCTTAGAGTGTCACACAAGCCCAGGCTGGTGAGGCCACCTAACTCTGCTGACATGGGGAATCTCCTTTCTTTGGCAACTTTGTAGGACCGAAATTTGACCTCACTAACAAAGTTTATGATTTCCCTTACAGTATCCTGTAGTAGTTATTTGAATACATATCTTTTATTTCCCTCTAGACTGTAAGAACTTCAAGGAAAGAGTCTATATCTGATTTATGATGTGATTCTCCCAGACTTTGACACATACAACTTTGTTGAATGAATAAATGAAACAGTTTTCTGGTTTGGATGGGAAAAAGAACCTCTTTCATTCACTTCATTCATTCAACAAATAGTATCTGAACCTGTCCTAGGGGAGAGGCACTTGGTTATCTCTGGGCAGTGGAGAGCAAAGGGGACCCAGGCCCCACTCTCACAAACCCACATTTGAATGGGAGAGACAGGCATTTACTCCCTAGTCACACCAATAACTGTAAAGCACAAGACTCTGATAAATACTGCAAAGAAAAATTAAAGAGTGAGATGAGCGATTCAAAGGACTGATTCCTTACCTAGATTGTGGAGAGGGCAGGCATGGGTGGCTTCTTTGAAAATGCTCAGCTCATCTGAAATGAGCTTTAAAGAATAATTTGGAATTAACGGGGGAGGAAAAGCAGAGAGAGCGAGAGAGAAGAGAAATGTGTTGAGAGGTGATATTTCATCATTTCACGCAGAAAGTGTGGAATCTGAGTATATAACGTTTCTGAGACATGAAAGAGTTTGCTGAACTGGAGACACCAACAGAAGTTCAGGAAAGTGAAATGATCCTAAAAAAGGTAGGGAGGGGCCAGAAACGCAAGTCTCATTAGTCCTTTTAGACCTTGTCAAGGCCTTTCATCCTAAAACCAAACTGGCACAGAAGGAGCATGGAGATAGTGGCCTTTGGAGACCTTTAATAGCTTTTAAAGGGACAATACTAGTCTAGAACAAGCTTGACTATGTTTAGAACCATGGAGGTTCACTGGGAGCCCTTTCTGACTGCCCATCAAGCATCTGTCAGGACATATTTAGGGCAGGAAATGCAGGCAGACTCATTGCTGTGCCTTTCCCAGTTCCCAGAGAATCTCAGGGGACTCTCGCCCTCTCTACTCTTCCTTCTGGAACCTGGTCACTGGTGATCAATTCTTACATGCATTAGAATCAGGTGAGGGAGATTTTCAGCACCTGTCCACTCCCTAGAGGTTCTGATTCATCAGATCCAGAAAAGCTATATTTTTCAAAAGCTTTTCAAGTGATTTTACATGTAACCAGGATTGCGAATGACTGTTTTTTAGAAATACATTGAGAAAGATGTGATGTGCTGATGCCATCTTCTCCTTGTAGTGAATCAAAGGAGAGAAAACATTTTCTTAGAGAGATCAAGGGTGTTTTCCTTAGTCATGTAATAAATACATTTACATGCGATAGCTAAAGCTTAATTTCTTCCTAAATACCATTGTTGAGAGGATTCTGGGGAGTCGGAAGCACAAGGAATCTGTCTCCCACCTAGACAACAACCACACTAGCAGAATCTGCCTTGTGTAACGTATTCTGGAACTCTGGAGTCCATGAAGCCTTGCAATTTATAGGAGAAGGCTTGGACAGCAAACTGTGGCAAATTGCAGTCACTTTCAGCTCTTAGCACAGTAGCAACTACTCATCCCCCTTTGCCCAGCCCTGTGGCAGGCAGTCCTGAGCATGGTCCTAGAGCAGCTTGCATGCAGTTTGCAGGAGCCAGAGTTGGCAAAAAGGACTCTGTCCTCCTAGTATTAGCAGTATTTGCTCCGGTCGTAAAAATGCAGCCATTATTGTGGTGCCTTCTCCCGTTGTTGTACGTCCCTGACCCTCAGGCTGAAACAATTTCCAGGGGATTTAAAGGGCTGCTTGTCTTCCCCCGCTCCTCTTCATTTTTCTCTTTTCTCCCTTTTGGGACCCAGACAATAAAGATCAGGACATTCAAAAGCAACTGCATAAATGGGAAAAATTAAAAAGTGGCCATGCACGCCCAGGGAAAGGCACTGGGTCAGAAAAGACCTCAGAAGACATTAAGCTTACACTTCAGGCCGATCCTTGTTGCAGAGACAGCATACGACAATAAAAAGTTATACACAAAAATGGCAGCAGTAAACAGCGAAACCTGGAGAAGGGGGAGAATCTGATTTCCAGAGTTAACACATTATTATGTTCAAATGTCCAGTTTCAAACAAAAAACCCACAAGGCATACAAACAAACAAACAAAAAATCAGGAAGGCATGTCTTATTCAAAGGAAAAAAATAAGTCAACAGAAACTGTCTCTGAAAAAGAATTTGATGTCAAATGTTCTAGACAAAGACTTTCAAACAACTGTCTAAAAGATGCTCAAAGAACTAAGGAAGATATAGAGAAAGTCAAGAAAATAATGAAGGAACAATAAGGAAATATTAACAAAGAGAGAGAAAACCTAAAAAGAAACCAAAAAGAAATTCTGAAGCTGAAAAGTGCAAAAACTGAAAAGAAAAATTCATTCAATGGGTTCGAAGGCAGATTTGAGCAGGAAGAAGAAATAATCAGCAAACGTAAAGGACAATGGAATTGATCAAATCTGAGAAACAGAAAAAGAAAAGATTGAAGAGAAGTGAACGGAGCCTAAGGGCCACATGGAAGTGGACCAACATATGCATTGTGAAAACTGGAGAGAGAGAGAGAGAGAGAGAGAGAGAGAGAGAGAGAGAGAGATGCAGAGAGAATATGTGAAGAAACAAATTCCTAATTTGATGAAAGACATGAATATAAATGTCCAAGAACCTCCACAAATTCCAAGTAAGATGAACTCAGAGGGACCAACACTGAGACCCATTATAACTGAACTTTCAAAAGTCAAAGAGAAAGAATCTTTAAAGCATCAAGAGAGAAGTGACTCATCACATGCCAAGAGATCTCAACAAGATTATCAGCAGATTTCTCAGCAGAAACATCCAAATCTAGAAGTCAATGGGCCAACATATTCAAAATGTTAAAAGAAAAAAAAGCTGTCAACCAAAAATCCTGCATTTGGCAAAACTGTACTTGAAAAGTGAGGGGGAAATTTTGACATCCCCACATAAACAAAAGCTCAGGGAGTTTGCTGCCTCTAGACCTACCTTGCAAGAAATGCTTAAGGGAGTCCTGCAGGGTGATATGAAAGGACACTGACAGGTTATATGAAGAAATAAAGATCTCAACACAGGTAAATACATAGGCGACTGTAAAAACTAGTATTATTGTATAATGACTTATAATGGCATTTTTTTGTTTTGTATGTGATTTGAGTCTAATACATTTTAAAAAAACAATTAGCTGGTATTATTATAACTTTAGTTAGTGTCTCCATATTTTGTTTTCTACATAATTTAAGAGACTAATGAATTTAAAATAATAACAGGCATATCTTAGAGATATTGCAGATTGGGTTTCAGACCACTATTCTTTGTGATTACCATGGGGATTACATGTACAACTAGATCTATCAGACAAAATCATAGTGGCAGAAAGTAGAACGATGGTTGCCAGGGGGTGGAGGGAGGGAGGAATGTGAAATTATTGTTTAGTGCGTAGCGTTTCTATTTTACGAGATGAAAAAAGTTATGGAGTTGGATGGTGATAATGGTTGTACAACATAATGAATGTATTTAATATCACTATTGTATATGTAAAATAATATAATGATAAATTTTATATCATGTAAAAAATAAAAATCAGAAAAAAGAAAAATTAAGCCAATAATAAATATAATAGCATTGTTATTTCTTTTAATTGAATAGAAGTGCTTAAATGGAATAACAGTGATATAGTCCGTGTCTTAGTCGACTCAAACCACCATAACAAATTACCATAGACTGGGTGGCTTAACCAACAGAAATTCATTTCTCACAGTCCTGGAAGGTAAAAGTCTAAGGTCAAGGTACCAGCATGTTCAGTTTCTGGTACGGGTCCTCTTTCTGACTCACAGATGGTCACCTTCTCACGGTATGTTTACATGGCATGGAGAGATAGAGGTTAGGACTTCAACACATGAATTTAGGGGTAGGAAGAGGGACATAAGTCAGTCCATAGTAGTCTATCATTTATTTAATTGAACACTACATCTTTCACCCTAAATAGCAAGTAGAAGAGATAGTGTAAAGTAATGCTATGGCAATAATGCCAACATTTATGCACATCACAAAGACAAAACTATTTTCTTAATTGTATTTTTTTCCTTCAATTTTTAAATTGATGATGAAATGTCTATATAGGAAAGCAGGTTAAAGACGAGCTCTGGTTTCAAACTACCTGGTTTTGAATCTCCTCTCGTTATTTACTACCAATGTAACACTGGGAAAACCAGTTTTACTATTAAAGCCTCAGCATCCTCATCTGCAGAACCGAGATGATTAAAAGTATGTCATAGGGTTGTGATGAGTGTCAAATGCGGCAATACCACAGGCAGGTGAGTGTGGTGCCTAATACAGGAATCCCTCCATTAACGCCCATCGTGCCTACAGGAGACAGGGAGGGCTTTGCATTCAGAACTAGCAAGCACTATCATGGGTGTTCTTCCACCACCAAAGAGGAGGGGGAGAGAACAGGTAGTAAAATCAATTAAGCAACTACAAGTGGCCAAGGTCTTTGCCAGGTCGTGTATACACATCATCCCATTGCTTGAAGCAGCCATAGCAGATAAGAATCATTATTTCCATTTTTACAGATGGAGAAACTCAGGCTCAGTAAAGTTAAGTCACTGAGAGCCACACACCTGACACTGGGATATATTTTAAACCACATCACAGTGAGGTAGGCTCCCAAATTATTTCATTGGCATGTATCTATGGATGCTTTCATCAATCATCAGAGTTTGTGTTTTGTGCTCATTCCCCACTCAACCTCTTCCCCCCGAAATGGCTGGTTCTGGAACCCACAGCCCTTGTTGGCAGCACGTTGCCAACTCTCAGGGTTGCGAGCAGATGCCTGTCGCTTTGGGGAGCCAGACCTTGGGCCTTCTAGAGGCTGGAGTAGCAGTGGGGACGGTGAAAAGCTCTCATCCATTCTCCTCCAGACGTCCACGTGTTCACGTTTCCACGGCAGGTAGGAGGCTGTGAATTATGGCTCCCTTTTGACTAAACCTTTCCACTCCCTGTTCAGCCCATTCTCCGTCCTGGGTCACTGTCACTGGGAGTAATTTACGTCCTGATTCTGGCACTCTGGACTCCCTACTTCCCAGGAACTGGTTTTTGCCTCTACCAAGTGAAGGATGCCCAGGCCCTGACAGCACTGCGTCTGCTGCCCTCTGCTGACCATAACTGGAAATGTTACCTGTTTAACCTTGCAGACAAAATTTGAGGGTGCACAGTGGAAAATCATGCTACCAATATTGATCAACCTCTTATAGAGGGAAAAAACCACAAAATTTAGGAGACACCAATAGCAAAAATGAGAAGGTCCAAGTGGAACACATGTAACAGCTGACTCTTGAAGAAAATAGATTATTAAGAGAACAGAAGAAAACTTGATCTTTAAAAAAATTTTAACATCTTTAGGATCAACAAGCTAATGAATAGGTGGCTATGAATCAAAACGATCAAAGATGTTTACTGCTTTATGTTTAATTTCTTGTATATTAAAGACATCATTGGCCAAGGGAATAATTTAATAGAAGGGCTTGAAGATTGAGTTTAAAGATTCCTATTTGACCTTGACACTTGGAACGTTTGTCTTTCAGTTTTAATAACTTAATATTACATTTTTTTCCTCAATAGGTAAATCCATGCTGTTTGGCCCATCATTAAGGGGTAATTTAATAAGCAGAATAATGTAAATGTTATTTCAATTTGTAGAGTCAGCATATAAACAAAACTTGGTAGACAATAATAACAACTATAAAAGATAACTTGACTAGTATTAATGTTGATAATGTAAAAAAATCAAAGTCTGGATGTTAAGGTAGCAGAAAGATGTGGCAGGTAATGTCAGACTCAGATTTTCTCACCATAAGTAGCAAAAATTAAGATAAAATTAATGAGACAAAATAGAGTTTATATTCTTTAAAATTATAAAGATAAACACCAGAAGAACAGAAATAATATGCCTGAAAAAAACTTAGGCGTTGATGGACAAAGAAATATGAACTAAGTTTGTTATCTTTCAATAGATACCATCTAAAGTTGGAAAACAAAGAGTAGGCGTACTAGCACACACGTAGAGTTATGGTGATAACCACCGACGGGACAAAACAGCTCTCAAAATAGGAGCTAGATTAGAAGTGGGGAATGGGTGAACAAAGCCAGGTGGAGAATTTATTCTTCATTTGGTACCACTCTGACCCGTTTCATTTTCTTTTTACTTGTGTGTTAATCTTATACCATAAAAGTTAAAAGTAAAAACAAAAACAAAACTTCCTGCAGCTGCAGCTCTTGGCATCATTTCTTCCCCCAGCTGCAGCCACTCTCTTTGTGCTCACGGTCAGATCCCCCTGAGACAGGAGGGGATAAAAGAGGCAGTAGGAAAAGTTCCTGCCCTAAAGTTCACGTTTTCTGGGGTCTCTTTTTGGTTGCGTGTGCCTGTGTTCTGTCTTTTCAAGGGCCCGATCTTTTGGAATACTAACGTTTGACCACTTTAACCCATCGTATCTAGACTCTCCTTAAAGTTTTGCTAAATTTGGGCATCCTTCTGTTATTTCTTGACGAGAGTAATCTTGATTCACTGGCCCTTTCTGTGATCCTTGTATTTTAATTGTTTTCTTCTTTTTTTTTTTTAATCTTGATCATAGTCAACTACTTCTAGGACCAATGTGGCCTCCCTAGGGAGGAATGAAATGTCTATGGAAGAGTGATGGCAATTTTTATTATCAGAATAAAGAAAATGTGAAATATTATTAAGTTGAAATAGTGCTGAGGGCGGAGGGTGATGGTCATTACTCCATTCCTCATATTTTCATAGAGAAGGGTTGACTTCACTCTCCTAGGAAGAACACACATGGAGGGATTTGGGAGTAGAGGTTTTCTTTAGACTAACCACAGTCTTGCACTGAGACACTAGACATGAGAAATGAAGAAACTAGACCATCAACATTTTCTAAGAAGGAATATGTCTCAAACCACTCACATGGGAGCTTCCCAGAAGCATCGCCGCCACCACCAACAGCCACAAAGAAATCACAAAGAAACACACATATTAAATATGTGGAAGCACAACTGTTGATGGGCAATTTCTGCCCAGTGAAGACAAGATTCATAGGCTTCGGACTCTTGGCACTGGTGTGGCCGACTGGCCTTCCATGGGGCTTGAACCCTGCTGTTCTCGGGTCCTTGCTGCCTGCAACACGGGTATCACTAAGTTACCTGCCATGTTCTTTGGCTGGCAACAGCCATCTCAAATGAGATCACACCATTCACTCCACTCTGGGAGCATACTTTTGCTTGTGATAACTTAGGTAGCAGAGCTGCAGTTTCTTCTGTGACTACGGACCCCTTGGAGAGCTGAACTAATTAGAGATTTGAATTAATTTTGAAGAGACTGAAGAAGCGGCATCCAATCCTGCGAAAGACAGCACCGGATACAGCTGAAGTTACAGGAACCCAGGCATCAGCATAAGACCCTTTGGCTGAGAAGAAGCCAATTGTATAAAATTGGGAATAAAGGAATTCAGACTTTCTATAGGCTTTTCATTTGCAAGAAGATTTCGTGTGGGAGAAGTTAAAGAATATTGCTCAAGTTTGGAAAATTTTTACACTGTTGATCTGGTCTTTCCATTCATTTCATAGAGTCTGGTGAGCTATTTTGGACAACATGACTGGGCACCATTCGTGATAAGAACTAGAAGAGGGAATGACTTTTCAGCTTAGGGTGCTTTGTGGAGTTCTGTCCGACTCATGTTGCTGAAGTCTTTTGTGAGCAAACAGTGAAATGCCCATCAGCAGTTCCAAACAGACTTAGTGTAGACAGAAGCAAGTTAGGTAAGTGAGAACACAGCAGACCTCCCTGTTGAGGGGGACGGCCCACCCTGGCTTCCTTCTGAGTTGCTCGTGAAGTCCACTGGGTTAGGACGTGGTTTCCCAATCGTCCTTCACTCACCTGCGGGCTTCATGTGTACATGTCACCCGGACCAATTCTGATATATTTTTCTTTAAACGTTCAGTGTGTACTTTTGAAATCTTTCACTCAATTTTTTGCTTAAGATAAACAATATGTCAAAATGTTAGTTATATATCTTTCTGAATACAGATTACAATACATAATTACTAAATTTTTTTTAAAAAATGCCTGACAGCATGCTACCTAAAATCGATTTACGTAGTGCCAGCGGAACACGCGCTGTGATACACTGAGAAGAAAAGGCCGGCAGATGTTGGAGGGATCCGTTTGACTCCACCCTTCAGGTTTCCACTCCAGTCCCGAGGACAGAAAACCAATGGCAGGAGGAATGTTTTGGGATCCTCTCTCCACCCTGTCTCTCTCTATCCCACGTGGCAAAGAAGAAACCTTTCTAAGGCTGGGCTCACTCTCAGGGTGGCTGGGCCGGGCGAGGAGGACACGTCGTCTGGCCGTCCGTCCAGCGGTGACCACGGGGCGGCTGGGTTCCCTGAAGACACTCGGCTTTGCTAGAGAGCCCTGTAATTTGGGTGATAATACATACATTAATGTTTCTTGTGTCTATTTCTTAAATTGGTTAAAACCCATAAAGTGGAAGGATCGAGAATACATGTTAAGCACAAATTCTAACACACCATTTGGGTACGAAAACAAGTGGAAGGAATGACAGAAGAAAATGTCGATGGAAGAAAATGGAGACTCCTGTTACACAGCAAAATACCCTGTTTATAACATTTAATGGCAGCTTATGATGAAAAAGTGTTTTTGTTTTTTTTAAAGTTAATGCAACATTCAAACATTGTGACTGCAGGTTTTCACTTCCCCAGCGTGGGGCGAGATTCACATGCTATGTTTGTCTTCTCGCGAGATTCACATGGTATACTCATCTTTTCGCGAGATTCACATGTATGCTCATTTTCTCGCGAGATTCACATATGATTGTCTTCTCGCGAGATTCACATTTGTTCGTCTTCCCGCAGCCGAGTCCAAAGCATGGGGACCCTCCCGTGCCTCTGAGAGGCGAAGAACTGTGGGAGAAAGAACACCGGCTTTGGAGTAGAGCCCGGGATGGGTTCTGGGTGTTTGAAGCTGGGCAAATTACTTAATCTTCCTGAATCTCAGTTTTTACCCCTGTAAAATGGGGACAGTGATCCTTGCAGGATTGATGTGAGGAGTAAGATAATGCAAGTAGCGAACTAATTTATGCCCGATCCCTTCCCTGCCCACAGATTGGGCTAAAGATATTCTAGAAAGAATTCTCTCCCTAGATAAGGGTTCCGCGTGGTTTTGCTCTATGGTTTCCCTCTGGGACTCAGTGGGCCTTCTCAGACTTGTGAAACCTTCGTTTGGATCCAGCTCTCCTCTCCCCACACGCTTCTCCCCTCGTAGACCTGAATTGAGGTTTGGGGGCTCTTCCTTGCTCCAGAGGATTCCTTATTTGCGACTCAGACTTCATTTCCTTTATCTCACAGTTCTCCCCACCCCTGTGAGTTCCTAAGACCACAGGCTGTAGCCCAAGTCTCCCATTTGCCCACCAACCCCAACCTCCATTCACTTAGAAGGAGCCCGCTGAACAGGTGCAAAGCACTGATAATCAATATCCACTCATTTCCTCTCCTAGACTTGGGGGCTGTAGATTGTACAGCCTGATTGAACGAAAGTTTTTACAGAGCTGTACTGGCTATTACCATAGTGAACATAGTGCTCTAAGAATTGTATGTTAGACATGAAATATTTTGCCCATCGGACTCAATCTTTAAAACCACTAGCATCCGCACTTGGCCAGTGAGACTGCCATTTCAGAAAAAAATTCAAGTCCATGTCTAGGCACCCACTGAATATGCCCATATCTAGAAACATTTTTAAAAATGTTTGAGATCTTTCCCTTGCATGGACATGGAGTATGGGTGGTCCAGCTTATACTTGGCAGCCTTTTTCAGCACAGATAAAATTCCAAGACAATAAAGATTTTGATCTGATGTAAGTTCCTCTGTGCAAACAAGCTTCCATAGTAAGATAGTGCAGATAAACCTAGATGAAAATGGTCTTTGCACAAATAAATGTAACTATATTATGTTTCTCTGGCATAAAAATAGATCAGATGGTAGAGGACAAAAATAGGTGACATGGTAACATAAACTGACTTGTGTAATCAGAGGGTCAACTCTGACATTTTTCTCTCTAGGCCTTTTCCAATGGTCTTGTTGCTAGGGCTACAGTGTTTTTGCCAGATTGGAACAGAATTGTCAACCTTAATGAAGATTAAGTAGCTTGCCCAACTAGATTTTTTTTTTTTTTTTTAATAAGCATCAGGGAATACTGCTGGCTTTAAAAGTCATAATCATTAAGAATGGAAAGATCTCTAAAGATCTGTTTTTAGAAAATAGAGCTAATAAAATTTGAAATTTATTAGACTTTCCATTTCACAGTTATTACACAATAAACTTTTATCATAGTCACTTTGAACAAAATAACCTGAAATATAATTTCATATATTAAAAAGGAATAAGAAATTGTTTATAAATTAAGCCAAAAATAAATTTCCTGAAGATTCTGAGTAACCGAGGTTAGTGAACAATTCTTCTGATTAGTTGGAAAATTATATTTCACAACTATTCACAAAATCACACCTGATCTATTTTTTAGACGATATAAATAAAGTATAGGATAAAGTCCTCTGTTTTTTGTTTTTTCCCATTAACTGGCCAAAGTCATCTGATTATCTGAAGAAAGTGTAAATACAAAGTCACCCAATAGAACGTGATCAAGTTTTGCAAAGAGCAACAAAAGAAAACCAGTCTGTTCTAAACACTCAATTGCTAAAAGATGTAAAAAGTAAGAGAAAAAGGGTGAGGAAACACTCTTTTTGATGTGCTTGTTGAGGAGTCAGGAGGAGCTTCCTTGATTGGGGACAGAAGGAAGAGACGACCTAATCTTCAAAAAACATAAGCAAGATTTGCATGCCCATTGAACCCCAATTCTATTTGTGCCCTAAACTATGAGAATTAAAAAATTTATTAATTTTTTAATAATTAAAAATTTTTTAAAAAATAATTAAAAATTATTAAAAAAAATTAAGAAAGTGCTTAGCATATAACAGATGCCAAGTGTTTTTTACCTCTGATGTATATTTTTATATTTTATATTTTTGTAGCAAGAAATTTCAGTGTTAACTTCCAATAAGAAAAGCTGAATATTATAGTCTTTAGAACCAAAAGAAATTCACCATAATTTGAATATTACTCCATTAGTGACATCTGGTGGAAAATATAGGAGTTACAATGAAGCATTAAAAAACTATTCTGCCCTTTCATGTATATAGTAAATTTAAGATACATTTTATATACTAAGTAACTAAATCAAAATGGAAGGCAAAGAAAAAAAGTCTATGAGGATGCCCACCTTATTGTGTTAATAACTTTTGAGTCTATATTCTAATAGATTAATGAACATGAGTCTATATTCTAATAGGTTAATGAACATGAGAAACAGTGCATTCTAATAACATTTTTTCAACGTGCATGTTATAGTGAAAAAATGATTTAAAATAGAGGTATAGATTCATTATGCTATTCTAGGTCCCGTTTTTATATATCATATGCCAAAGAATCTCCCTTCCCAAGCTTTCAAAGTTCACTGTGGGGTGGCCTAGGGATTTACCTAAAAGAAATAGCCAGTTGTGCTTCAGAGAATATGGACTTGAGACAAAATCAGGAAAGACATCCAATTTGAGAAACTATGGATGGAGGCAACAAATGATGATGTTTTACAAGCAAGCCTTAAATATTACAAAATCAAGAGCTCTTAGCTGGGGGGG
>VBSM01002912.1:8370496-8387488 GCA_008086735.1 Cheirogaleus medius
ATTTAAAAATTATATATTACATGATTTTCCTCATCTCATCCTTAGTCATTGACAGGAATTTTGTAGGCCACCATGCTGTTTACTTTGTGGATTGTAGTAGTAAATGAACGAAGACGGACTTCCTCAGAATTGGTAATGAACTGTGGTCCCGACTCTTCCCATTTCTCAGGTACAACCAAATCTTTGTCTGTATAAATCAGTAGATCAAACGAACCTAAATTGGGCATAAGACCATAAAAGTACATCATTTTTCACAATTAAAACTGCCCTCCCTGTCTCTCTTGTATTTTGTTAACCCATTGTTAGAAAAGATAGGTTAGCCTGGTCTCTAATCAGTAGTTAATTTACTTTCCTCAATGGAAATTTCTTTTACTAAAGAAAATACTGTACCTTTCACAACTTTATCTTATGAAAAATTCAAGTTTGTTTTCTTTAACGAGAAAACCATTAAAAATATTTGAATAAGTAATATTATCACATGAGAAAACATGAATGTAAGCCTCAGGAAAGCCTGTTTCTGTCACTGATGTCTTTACGTGTCTGGCATATAGTATAGGTATCTGGTAAATACATTATGCATGAAGAAGTAGCTCGAAAAGACAGACAATTACAACTACAGTCTTAATCGCATACATAAAAAGGTGTAGAAAATAAAAAAGTGAAAGAAAGTACATCAAAATATTCAAGAGTGGGTATTGTGAAATTCTAGAATGCATATGCAGTCATCCCCCCTTATCC
The DNA here is from genome assembly GCA_008086735.1 of Cheirogaleus medius. Taxonomy (NCBI): domain Eukaryota; kingdom Metazoa; phylum Chordata; class Mammalia; order Primates; family Cheirogaleidae; genus Cheirogaleus; species Cheirogaleus medius. The sequence goes on from VBSM01002912.1 coordinate 8,371,235, forward strand.
ATGGTTTCACTTTCCAGTTTTGGTTACCTGTGGTCAACCATGGTCTGAAAGTGTATTAATTGGAAAATTCCAGAAATAAACAATTTATAAGTTTTAAATTGTGCGCCATTCTGAATAACATGATGAAACTTCATGCCATCCCACCAGGGACACGAATCATTCCCTTTTCCAGCCTATCCATACTGTATATACTGTTTATTAGTCCCTTAGTAGTTGTCCCGGTTATAGCATCAACTGTTGCGTTTACACGTTAATTGCGTTCAGATAACCCACATTTTACTTAAAAATGGCACCGAAGCACAATAGTGATGCTAGCATATTATTATAGTTGTTCTATTTTATTACTAGTTATTGTGTTAACTATTCCTGTGTGTAACCTATAAACTTTATCATAGGTATGTATATATAGGAAAAAAATATAGTATGTATAGGATTTATTATGAACCCTGGTTTCAGGCATTCCCTGGGGGGCCTCCCTGTGAATAAGGAAGGGGCACTCCTATACATTACTTTTCCTTTATTAAGCTTTTCCCATTTATATTACATGATACTGATAATTAAGGGAAAAAAATAATAAAGGGGTGATTTTTTAAAGCAGTAGCTCAGTCTTCTCCCCAATAAATTTAAGTCAATGAGAAGTTATATAATACTTACAAGAAACTTCCAACAGTGGCAGAAATGTCACTGTAGCTGTGATTTGTCTGATCACCGAACGGATTTCATCTTGGATAGCTTTCTGAGACTTTTCTCTGGGTGCACTGACAAAGAAATCAACTCAATTAATTCATTTTAGGTTTTAAAAATTTATTTAAAACAGAGTGGTAAGATTATTTATCTGATTAAACACTCACAAAATCAAATAAGCAATGCATTAAAAAGGACATTTTTAAAAAACATGAGTAAAAGTATCCTTAGGACCTACAACCCAGTAGGTACAATACATGTCCTTATTATTTCATTTAACCTTCCAATCATCTTTTAGGGTTGGTCTTAGTATCAAGTCATTTTTAATGGAATCAGATTGACTAGAAAATTTGTCAACTACTTCAAGTTAGGAAAACTTTATCTGTTAAAATAAAAACAAGTGGTATCTAAAATATTTAATTAGTATAATCATTTTGGCACTTTTTGTAATGTCTAATTTCCTACTGCTGCAAAGAAAATATTAAATTGTCTTCAAATTATTTTTATAAGCTAAAAATTTCCTAAAACAGACCAAAAGCTTCAGAAGCAAACTACACTTCATTATGAGACATGGTTCTGCGTTTACAGAAAAGCATGCCCGGGACAATGTGAGGCATTGATATATAAAGATGGGCACTTCACATTCAGGGAGTCTGGAACCTTCAGAAGTGTCTTAGGAAATTCAGGGCATCAAATGAAGTACAGTAGAGCTGCATCTTAAGTTGTGTGAGAGTCTAAAATCATATCTTATAGTTAAAAGCACCTTTGAACAATTCATTAAATGGTCCATCTAGTATATCATATACAGTTTTGTATGGACCACCACAATGAAGTTAGAAATTCACTGATTTAGAATAAGAGCAATTATATTAAAGGTATGCTAGATATGCAGTGATTAAAGTGAGCACAATTCTTTTCTACAGGTGACTGACGATATCTTAGAAAACATACCCTAGAGACTATACTTTATATAAAACTAGTTCAATATAATTGGAACATTTAGTAATGAAAAGTTTTGGAAAAAAATATTATCAAAGTAAAAATAATTTAATACCTACTTACCTGTCATCTTTTGCAGTCTTGTCACACTCAATATCAAACTGCCATCTTTCAAGGACCTCACCACTTTCAATATTTGATATAACTACAACCAGTTTCTGAACTGAACACTTGTATAACCAATCTGCAACACATAACAAGGTATCTTTTTTGGTCTACTGCATTGCAAAGCAGCTCTTTTCTTAGATCCCACCTCCTGTCCTTAGGAAATTCATTCCTACTACTGGTATTTTGGACCTCCTCCCACATACAAGTAAACCTGCCCCATCAATAAACTAGATTCTGTTTTCAAACTCAGTATTTGTACTGAGTACTGGGTGCTGAGGACAGAGTACTCAACATATGGTATTTCCATCCTAATCCAAGGTAAGGGTATAGGAATATGGGCATTAAACATCAAACCAATAAATTAGAAATAATTTGACCCACTTAGGGGTCAAATAGAGTTTAGCTACTGGGATCAACAACATTAAATATGCAAAAGGAGAGGGAAGAAGGTGCAAGTATTAATACTCAAAAGGGAAGAGCATATGACCAAAGGACTGAAAGCAGGCCAGTATAACTGCAATGAAGAAACAAAGAATGAACAGGGTCATTCTGGCAAGATAGATAGGAGCCAGACCATGCAAAACCACGTGAGTAAATTCCAAACATTACACTTCAAGACCAGTGTAGTCATTCACTGTGTTTGAAGCAGGGCATGATGTAATTAGACTTGGATTTCAAAACCATTTTGGCTGTGATGTGGAAAGTAGATTAGAGCAGGTAAAGAGAGGATGTAGGGATGCTTGTCAGTAATTCAAGCAAGAGTTAATGAAAGCTTGTAGGAGGATAAACTGGTAGAGATGGAACAGTAGACAAGAAATTTCATGGTTAACATTGCTAAAATTTACTGGATTTGCTATGGGAGCAAGAAAGAAGAACAATTCAGGAATAGTTCCCAAGTTTCTGACTTGTATTTCTGGTCTGATGGTTGAGCCATTCATTAGAAGGAAAGAGAACTGAAAGGGTACCAATTTTGGAGATGATCCTAAATTTAGTTTTTAGTATGCTTGAGTATAAAGATATAGCTGCTGGATACATGGGTCTGGAGTAAAGAAAGACTTGGGTTAGATACTGAGTCGACTACACAAATGTTAGTAAAGCTAAGCACATGTCAGAGATCACCTATAGAGAAAGTATAAAGAGAGAAGAGGATATCAGATTGAGCTTTGAATTAATCTTGGAAATTGGAACAGTATACTCAGGAGTCAGCAAAGTTTTTAAATTAAAGAAACAGCAATTTAGCCATATTTAGTAAATATTTAAGGCTTATGAGACACCAAGATCCCTGCTGCATGTTGTTTTTTATTTTTTTGAGGCAGAGTCTCACTCTGTTGCCTAGGCTAGAGTGCGCGGCGTCAGCCTTGCTAACAGCAACCTCCTGGGCTCAAGCGATTCTCCTGCCTCAGCCTCTCGAGTAGCTGGGACTACAGGCAAATGCCACCATGCTCGCTAGTTTTTTCTATTTTTAGTAGAGACATGGTCTTGCTCTTGATCAGGCTGGTCTCCAACTCCTGACCTCAAGCAATCCTCCCGCCCTGGCCTCCCAGAGTGCTAGGATTACAGGTGAGCCACCAGCTGCTGTCTGTTGTTTTTCAAACAACCCTTTCAAATGTAAAGCATTCTTAGCTTGTGGGCAGTACAAAACAGGCCACCTGTTGGATTTGGCCTGTGGGCCTTGCAACCTATGGCATATATCAACCATGTTTTATTAGTTTCACTCTGAAAAGGAAGTGATTGGATGGTAATTTGAAGCAGATTTGGGATAGGTGGTAATTTGTTCTTCTTTTAAAATTGGAAAGATGAAACTGATGGGAATAATTAAAATCAAAACAGAGAAGCAGAAAATACAGGAGGGAAGAAATAGGATAAAGAACCTAAAAAGCTACAGAAACTAAGATTCAGAACAGACTGAACAATGTGCCTCTAGGGAAAAGCAATTCCACCAATTTAACTAAAATAAAAGGGAGAAGTTAAATAGGAAGATCCAGATACACATATCTGTAAAATATCATCAGTGTGGTCTCAAAGGTGGCAACCCAAAAAACCATTAGCTTAGGCAAGGCTTGCTGCTTCTAGCATATGAAGATGAAGACACAGATCCATAGTTGCCTAGGTCAAATGAAGTGTAGCCCTGTGAATGGCTGTGGATGGTTTAGTCCTGACCCCCAGTTCTAGATGCAACCTGGGAGAAGTAGACTGCTCCTATCGCTGTATTTCATGTTTGCACTTGAGAACAGATTTCTCATCTTCCTATTCTGACAGCATCAACCTACTAGAGCAGAAGTTTCCAACCAAGAGTACTTTTGTCCCATTAGGCAATATATGGAGACATTTTTGGTTGTTAGAGCTAGGGGATATGTTACTGGAATCTGGTGGACAGAGGCCAAGGATGTTGCTAAATATCCTGTAATATACAGAAAAGCACAACATATAAGCTAGAATGTCAACAATACTGAGGTTGAGAAACCCTGTACTAGAGAATCTTTCCTAGAATCCTGTCTTCCTTTCACTGTCAGTCTTGAGACCTGACCTACACAAACGTTGAGGGACTCCAACTCCTGTAGACAGAATGGCAGGGTAATGTTAACAACTTATTTACAGGGGATGTAGTTTGAAAGAGAAGTGTAAAGCTAACAAAGTTCATATGGTCATCAACAGAAGGGCATATTAAAATTGAAGTAACAAAAATGTAATTAAAACTGTACAAACTGAGGCTACATCTGAAACAAAAATTGTGAACAGAAAAATGATTTCTAAATTAAAAAATTCAAAAGAAAAATAGATAGCCACTGTAGTACTTATTGAAACTACTATTTTGGAAGATCAAATGGGGAGAAACATTTGATCATTTGAAAAATCAGAAAAATGTGAAAAAAGAAAACCATAAGAATTTTAGAAGGGAAAAAAACAGATGGACAATAAGTATTCATCCAACAGGTCATACAGCAATTTCTTGAGCTAAGGGAAAAAAAAATGAGTGTTTATATAGAAAAGGCTTACTGAATTATACGCAAAATATGTAAAAAAGACATGGAAACAGGTGAAAAACAAGAAACGTCTGCTAAGTGTTGTGTTATTTTGCAGTTACTCTTTTTTGTTTTTTGAAGTTTAGTTCCCTGGTTGAATCCAATTTTATTTTCCCTGATCTTAATTTAATGACATTAGACTCCAACCAGTCATAGAAAACTAATACATCATATTAAGAACATGTAGCGTATATTTTTTCAAACAAATAATGAACACGATCATAATTACATAAAATTCCAACTTGTTCCATATGGCCACATTAACTGCAAAAGCCATTTCTAAAGGAGTTAGTTGACGGAGACTTTTTTGTTAAGCCTTATCAGATTCCTAACATCGAAATATTCAGGCCACTCAAAATATAGTGGAGAAGGCTAGAATTTCTTTCTATATATGTTATTTACTTCCTCCCAGGTGAAAATCACTATATTTGAGATGGTAGTATGTTTTTTACACCTCTATGTACAGAGCTGAAAAATGACCATTTGAGATGCTAGAAAATGCAGATCCTAGAAGGTGTGCAAAACTCAAATTGTTTACAATTAACAAATACCTTTTAGTTGTTCCACCACGTGGTTTAGGTATTTTATGAGCTCGAGATCAGTAGTTACAAGCAAGGTGAGTCCATATTTCTGCACTCGAGTAAAGGTTTCAGATGGATATATGCCACGCTGATATAAAATGCTGTTGATGCCAAATGCTGAAAGCAAAAGAAATGTTATAGAAAAGTCATCATCGCTTTTGAATTCTAGAAAATAAAATATATTTAGATGTGGTTATAGTTTCATTAACTGAATACAGTAGTAAATGACCAAACATAAACGTTTGTATGTTTTGCTCAAAGCAGAGGAGGTACAAACTGGCATTAAAAAAACCTTAAACTCTTGCGTACAAGAGATAACTGCATTTACGTGGCAATAAAAGAAAAATGCCAAAGTGCATTAGCCATTGCCAAATTTCACCTCAGTGTAATACAAGTCCAAATTCAGATTTATGTGGTTAGTAGATACCAAAGTAGGCTTTAGCATCCGGGTCGGCACTCGACCGACTAATCCAGTGCCCCAGGCAAGCCTCTCCTTCCCTTTTTCCTCCTTTTCTCCTCACAAATCCTGCCAGGTTCGTTTTATGTACAGCTAGTCTGGTGGAGAACGGGGCTTCCCAAACTCTTGCACGCCACCAGCCTCGGAGTCCCCTCGAGTGCGGTCCTGGTAAAAATACACAGCGCAGCCGACCGCAGTGGCACTACGCCCCGAGTCTCGGGAAGTAGGGGTGGGAGATTTTGCACTTTGATTAGCACTTGCGCTCCGGGAAGGGCTGCGCGGCGAGGCAGGCCCCAGCAGCACCTGGGCCCCGCTCCGTCTCCACAGCGCGTCGGGAGGAGGCGCCGCACCCGCCCCTTCCCAGACGCCCCGCGCGGCGCCGGGGGGCCGGGCGGCGGCGGCGGCTCCCGGTCTCTGAGGCCCCGCCACGGGCCTGCGGGCGCCGGGCCTCGCTTGCCCCACCCGCCCGCGCGTGGACTCACAGAAGAACTCGGCCACGATTTCGGCGCTCCCGCGCAGGGTGATGCCCTGCTCCCGGGCGAGCTGCAGCGCCATGGCCAGGCCCACGGACGAAGGCACGCGCGCGCAGCCTGCAGACAGCGGCCTCAGCGGCTCCCGCGGCAGTTCCCCGCCAGGCGTTTCAAAAGTAACGACGCAGCGCGCCGTCCGGCCCAGTACGCAGGCGCGAGGAGCCTCTAAGCCCCGCCCCCGCAGCGGAGGCCTGCCCTTTGCCCCTCGCTCCTACTCGCTGGCAGAACGCCGATTTGCGCAGGCGCAGTTGGGGGATGCGGCCGTCCTCTTCCGGGTTGTAGCGGTCCGGAGAGGGCCCGTTGGGAGTCTCCGTCTGGTCGTCATCTACCAGATGGGGCCGAGGAGAGGAGGTGGACGGTCCCGATTTTAGTGGTAGTTCCCCAAGTCTGTGACATATTTACATCTTTCTTCAATGTTAATGTATTAAATTTTTTGACCCCTCAGACCATATAAGGACCTATTCTTAAGTATTCTCGTAGCATTTCATAGTGCTACTGCAGAGCATTGCTTTCATTGTAAATACTTATGTAATGTTTTGTATTATACCTTTCCCGCGTCAAAAATAAAATCGTATCAAGTTGAGATAAATCTGAAAGTTTGCTGTCAAGCAAAAATTACAGGTCGCAATCCAGGAGACTTCAAACCAAGTGGCAGAGGGTGGTAAGAAGCTTGCCAAACAGCAGTTACGGCACAGTTTATAAAATATGAAGGAGGAAGTATTTTGATCTTTTTCATGATTGGTGTTATACATTACATGTTTTTTGTTTTGTTTTGGTTTTGGGTTTTGTGGGGTTTTTTTAGGGCAAACAGACCTGTTTTAAGTTGCTTTGTCTGTAGCTGATTGGCTTGATTTCAGTGAGTCATACAAAAATGTAAAGCCTATGTTTTGTGTTTATGAGTGGAGATAGTGTTTCAGGAAATCAGGATGACTTAATTTTTGGTTATGTGGTTATGGGCAGTTGGCCTTGGGCTATATCTAAACTCAGACCTCCATTTTTAACGTCTGTAAAATCCATGATGCATTTAGTGGGTTCTTTACAAATATTTGTTGAATGAATGAGCATTTGAATATTCGCCTAGAGGAACTTTATGGAAGAACCTAAAACATTTTCTAATTAGAGAGCTAGTTGGGTGGATGAATGAGGTCACTTTTAGGGAAGGTTGAGTACCCATCCGAGTTGATTGGAAGTACCAGGGATTTCTAGGTTCTTAGGATTGACATAATTAAAGGGGCAATTTTTTTTCAAATGTTAATTTAATAATGGTGGTAGACTGGATTGTTTACAGGACAGTCTAGGATGGTGGTCTTCAAACTCGAGTGTGTAGAAGAATTATCTGGATATTTTGCAGATTCCTGGCTTTTATTCTCCCTTCCCCAAGGCTGGTTCAGTCCAATTTAATAGTCACTAGCCACAGGTGACAGAAAAGCACTTGAAATATGCTAATCTCAACTGATACGTGCTGCAAGTGTAAAATAGGAGATATCAAAGACTTAATATTTAAAAAAGAATGTAAAGTATCACATTAATATGTTTTTCAATTGATTACATATTGAATTAAATATATTATTAAAATAATTTTACTCATTTCTCTTTAGTTTTTTTTTATCGTGACTACCAGGACATTTAAAATTACATATGTGAATCGTGTTATATTTCTATTGGACAGTGCTGGTTGACAGTGTGAGGTCTAGGGAATGACTTGTTTTAACCAGCATCCTGAATGATTCTGCTGCAAATCCTTAGACCACTCTTTGAAAAGCAATGGACTATGATGGATATTTTAGCATATAGGGCTGGGAAGTTGAGAGCCTGGACTAAATGGGTGCCAGAGAGGCTGAATAAGAAGGGACACATAAGGGAAAGATATTTTGAAACAAGAGTTGATGGCTAATATGGAAAAATAAAATGATAGTACAGATAAACCCCAAGTGCCAAGCCTGTAATACAGAGTACAGGCTCTGGCAGGAAGAGCTGCCCAAACTCTGAGCTTGTTTTGTTTTTTATTTATCAGAACAACACTTAAGATTCTAAAAGCTTTGGAGGGACTTCTTCTCATTAACTTTTGGGACCTTGGTTTGGCATTGACCCCATCTTATCAAAAACATGCACATTTATCTTTACAGAGTGTTTCTTTTTTAATATACCATAATTTAATTAGCATTTCCCTGATTTGGTGTACATGGTGATTGCTTCTAATATTTCATTGATATAAAATAAGCCAAAACAATTCCACTTCTGGGTATATACCCCCAAAAATTGAAAGCAGGGACTCAGAACAGATTTGTATACTTATGTTCACAGCAGCATCATTCACAATAGCCAAAAGGTGGAAACAACTCAAACATCCATGGATGGATGAATGAATTAAAAAAAAAAAATGTGTGTACATACAATGGAATATTATTTGGCCTTAAAAAGGAACAAAATTCTGACACATGCTAAACATGGATGAATCTTAAAAACATTATGCTAAGTGAAATAAGCCAGGCACAAAAGGACAAATATTGTATGATTTTACTTACATAGGGCACCTAGAATAATCAAATTTATAGAGACAGAAAGTAGAATAGTGGTTACCAGGGGCTGGTGGGAGTGGGAGAGGCAGGAATGGAGAGTGTTTGTTTAATGGGCACAGGGCTTATGTTAGGGATAGTGATGATGGCTACATAATAAGGTGAGTATATGTAATGCCATTGAATTGTACACTTACAAATGGTTAAAATGGTAAATTTTATATGTGTATATTTTGTCAAAATTTGAAAAAAATAAAAACTGAGATGACTTCCTAATACATATAGACAGTGTCCTGCCATTTAATACAGATTTCCCAGAATTTGGGTTATGTCCTCGTTCTAGAATCTAGAAGGTGTCTTACTGGATTAAAGTTCAGGGTATTTTCTGGCCTTTAATAAGTATCACCAAATTACTTTGTGAAAACAATTGTGCATTTTTACAGTTCTTCTAAGGTACATATAGAAGTACTGACCTCATCTACACCCTGACCCCCATCCCTGACTAAAGGCAAGAAAATAATTTTGATAATTCATAGTCCTAGTGAAGATGCAAACACTGAGCTTTAGGACACACATTCAATGATAAGAAAAATGGGCGACTTTCTTTGATATGCATTTTTTCATTACTAGTGAGGTCTAAACTCTTTTGGTATTTTTTTTTACTAGATGTATTTCCTATTTTGTGGATTCTCTGGTTTCTGGAAGCATCTTAAAATTCATATATCACTTTGTTTAAGGCAGTTTAGCAAAATACATACACAACAATAGGATGTTTTAGAAGTGAGGAAAATTGGACCAAACCAGAAATAATGGTAGAAAATAAAATGAAGACAGAGTACATTATTGCATATTAAATTTGACAAGGGATGTGGTAAGAGGAAGGCAACACATGTGTCTATGAGTTTTCTGGAAAAGAGGGAAACAAGATCCATGGCTTCCTGAGCTAAACCAACTCGTAGTAATAACTAATGTAGTGACACATTATTTTCAGTTACATGAGTTTACTTTTCTTCACAATTCAATGAAATCTTTTTAATGTATATTGTTTAGGGGAAGTCTAGATAGAGAGAAGTATAAATAATCTTTTTCTGAAGAAAATTCAAACAGCCCATAACCAAACTCATATTAATAAAAGAGATAACTAAAAGTGCATCATAAACAAGCCTATATTTCATATTAGGGTGCTAAAAACAGAAATAATCATAAAATTGTCTAAAGCTGGGATCAAATGAAATTTTAGAATGAAGGTGACTTAATTAATGACTTAGTTAAACAATCTTACAGATAATGAAACTGAGGTCCAGAGTGGCTGTATAGTTGGTCTAAGATTCAATATCTATTAAATAGTGGAATTTTTAGTAGAGAATCTAAGGTTCCTGATTTAGTCTTTTATATCTATTTGAAAACATGTTGAAAATGCTATTCTTTAAAAGATTATTTTGAAAAAATTAATAGATTTTAGGCTAAGGATTTTTACTCAATAATCTGTGCACATAACTTGTCAAAGAAAATAGCAGTTACAAACCATAATGAATTTTATGTAGATAGACAGATAGTTCCTACTGCCAGAAGATGGCACTGTTTACATGTGAAATAATACATTTTAAAACTTTAGTACCAGGCTGTGTGCTTTAGTTCAAGATAAAATGAAAGAAAATGAATTTAGTAGTTTCTAAGGTAGTCATATATGTGGAATACTTCAAAATGAAATGTTGACTCATAATATATTACAGAACTGATATCCTTTTAAACATTAAGTATCTGTATACACATATACACACCCATATACTAAAAACATACATACAGGTTGCATATCCCTAATCTGAAAATCTGAAATGCTCTAAAATCTGAAATTTTTGAGCACTGACATGATGCTCAAAGGAAATGCACATTGGAGCCGTTCAGATTTCAGATGCTGAACAAGTGAGTATATATAATGCAAATATTCCAAAATCTGAAAAAAATCCAAAATTTGAACCACTTCTGGTCTTAAGCATTTTGGATAAGGGATACTCAAACTGTATGGGATTATATGCATTTATATGTATATATGTATATACATGAATTAATTTGCATATTCTCACCTGGAAAAAGAAAACATTTTAGATAATTAAATCATTATTCTCATAGACTCATGACAGTTTTTCATCAAATTGCCAGTAATTATTTTATTTTTGAGGCCAACATCTTGAAATAGCAGTTTATTCTAAATTTGATAAAACAATAAGGGATACTTACAATAATTTTAATAAGATATTTTTCTACCAAATTTTGAAAAAATGTCTTTTTGCACATAAGGTATTTGATTATATCAGTTTAGGAACTTGCTTTTTTTTTAAAGAAAGATTTTATCATAAAACTTAGGATTATTTGTTACATAGCTATAAATATATCCATGTTGTTTTTCATTTTGTGTGAAGGATGAGAATTAAATGTGTAATTTTCTACTCTGATTACTTAGGATTTATTTTATAGATCTAATGAATATTTATTTTTTCATGGACTTAAAAACTAAATTGCATAATGTACATCCCTTAAAGTCCCATCTCCCCTCCCACATACTTTCCTCCTAAAGTCTCTTTGATTTTGATTCTCATGCTCAAAAAAATAACCCAACAAATTTGAATAATGATATTTTATTAATAAGCAATGGTTTAATGAAGTCAACAAATATACCTCCATACTGACAGAATTCATAGTTTTTAATGATTCAGTTATATACATAGGATATCAAGATTTTACCTTTAATGACAATTAAGCACTAAATATTGTTGAAAACAGTAATTCCATAAGTTCTTATAATGAAAACATATAAGCAGTTTCTTTTCAGAAAGCATTACCATATTTTATTATGATTTTATTTTGACATTTTATTATACTTTTATTATGTTAGTAATATGTAGTCACTTAGTCTTTTCATAGCTCAACCATGATTAGGTATCAAAAGGTATAATTTGAATGGTGTGTGATAATTTATTCATACTTCAAACTGAATATATATATATAAGAAATTGAATATATGTAGAATATATATCACATAGACTACATATTATATGGAGAGTGTGTGTGTGTGTTTGTGTGTGTGTGTGTGTGAAGACTGGGTTCTGCCATCAATTGTATTTGACAGCACAATACATTTTAAAATATAATTGAAATTCAAAACAGCTCAGAAAAGTTTCAGATATGGAAACTGCCAACACAAGGCCTCTGTGAAGAATTAAGAAACCATGGTCTTACTAAAATTAATATAATTAGATTTAATGAATTAAATGATTTTGTAATTACATATTAAATTTGGGCAGACATTTTATGCCTATAGTAGATTTTTAGCTGGTTGCTTCTAAATACATTGTATGTGGGATTATTTTTATTATTGCTTAATATGTAAATATAGGTGAATTATTATAGTTCTGCTAAATCTACCAACGAATAATAAAACTAAAATGTTTGAGTAAGTAGAAAAATATTTTTAAGGATTTCCATACATAAAACAAAATAAATAGATCATAAAGAAAGACTGACTTTCTTAAGTATTTGTCCAAACCATTTTATAAAACATTTATGGGAAGAAAAAGCTGTCTGAAAACATGAAAAATCACTTTATATTCATTTATATTTTTCTATTTGGACAAACTTGGCTTTTTCAACTGGAACAATTTTCTTATAACTTGCCTTGTGTTTATAGCTCATTCAAATAATACAGTAGTCAAGCCATATTTATCAGGTCAAAAATCAGTCATGCACATTAATTCCATAATTTGTGCTGGAGTTTTCAACTTATAAGTTGAATGACAGTGATTTTTTTCTTGAATAATGTACATAACCCTTTTAACATCGGCCAACAACAAAGGCTTACTGAACTCCAGAGTTTTTGGTTTAAAGTTAGAGATCAAGTGGATTCAAAATTAAATGATGTCTTTTCATGATTGCTTAGTGCTAACACAGTTGTAAATACAGATGCTAAACTTTTTGCACTGTGAACTTTTGCACAATTCTCTGATTTAAGGTAGTTTTTCAGATGATCCAGAATATGTCTTTCTTAACCTGTATTATTATCAAAATACAAGAAAACTTGAAAAAGTTTCATTTAACTAATATATCTACAAGAATAATCTTGCAGACTCCAGTATGAGGAACAATAGACATTTGGATATTTTAAAATTATTCACAAAATTTTCAGGTAAATTTAAGATGTGGTTCTGAGTTTGTATTATTAAAAGATAATGAGATAGGTTCCTTTTTGTCTTGGAATTTTACATTGACTCATTAATTTTGAGTTATTCTAATTTTAGGAATAATAAGATTCTTAGTCTCCATTGAAATCATAAGAAATTATAATATTTAATTCCCAAGAGTAGACAAAAATACTACTGTAACATAGAAGATGAACATCTTAGGGACTTAGTATTCCTGGATGCCTGCCCACTTGTGTTAGGAAAAAGATCAGGAATTTGGGAAAGGCAGGTCCTAAGTCGACCTATTCCCAAGTACACTTGCCTGTGCTTTCGGGGAGATTGAAACTTGGAGAAAGTCTTTTGAAGGACTCTAGAAAGGTGACTGTACCTTTTTCTTCTCTTTCTCAAATATCTTGTCTAAATTACTGTATCCTGTCAGTAACAGAAATGTAATGAATAAACCTATGTAAATATAGGTTATTTATCTCTAAATTATAAAGATTTTCCCACAGTGTTAGGCATTATATATGTATATGTAAAAATTATATGCAGTTGTTAGAAATTAAGATGAGAAAAGAAATACTTAATTTAAAAAATAATTCTTCTTAAATCATTAGGAAACACATTATTTTTACTTTCACTAAATATATTAATAAATGTATTAAGACATGTGGTGAATATGGTTCATTACCTTTTAAAATCTTGGTTTAATTACTTTTGAAAGAGTGATTTAAAAGTCTGATACATCAGGGATTTTGTTTGTTTGGAGAGTTTGTGTTTTTTGGCCATCAGAGCTAAAAAAAGGTGTATCATAAAGATATGAAGATCCAAATGGAAGAAAGTACATTGTTGACTTCTTATTTCTTTTTATTTACCTGTATTAGCAATTATGCAAAGTTTTAGCTGAAAAGAGATTATTAAATTTTCATTTTCCTAGTGCCAATTAGGTGGTTTTACAAGCTAATTAAAACATGATGTAGCCAAGGGCTAGCATGGTAGTTGAAATCTGGCCCACTGCTTGACTCGCCAACTCTACTGGTAGGTCTGGCAAAAAAAAAGAGAATGTTCAGTACAGTAGGAATGTAAAAAGATGACAAATTTAAGGGGCATTTTGAAAATGTGCTCAGATGTGTTTGGTTGAACTCTGAAGAATAGTCCGGATTCTTTGAGGTCATACTGGCGCTGTATACATGGCGATGATAGATAAGTTTGTGGCATTGGATTGGTTTTCCCTCAAGTGATTTTAGGCCAGGAAAAGAAAAGATTCAGGGAGGGATTTGGAGGTAATAACTAATTAAATGACATATGGAGAAAGAAGAGACAGTGAAGAAAATTCAGAAGGAATGGATAAGAGGCAAATCATGAGAGGAATGTCATAAGAACCAACTTCATGAGTTTGGGTTAGGTGGGAAAATATTACGTTAGTAGTTTAGTACACAATTCAGCACAAATAAGAATGACTGGGCAAACTCGTTAGATTTTGTACTTAAAAGATCTTAAAAGGTGAACCAACCAAATAGGGAGCAATTTGGGTCACATACTGGAGGATAAAAGTCTTTTTCAAGGAGTTTGGAAGTGAGAGATAAGAAGAAATAAACAAGACATTCTATAAAAAAGACATCTGCACTAGAATGTTTATAGCAGCACAATTCACAATTGCAAAAATGTGAAAACAACCCAAGTGCCCATCAATACATACTTGAGTGGATTAATAAAACGTGGTATATGTATACCATGGAGTTCTACTCAGCCACAAAAAACAATGGTGATCTAGCACCTCTTGTATTATCCTGGAGAGAGCTGGAGCCCATTCTACTAAGTGAAGTGTCGCAAGAATGGAAAAACAAGCACCACATGTACTCACCAGCAAATCGGTAGTAACTGATCAACACTTAAGTGCCCATATAGTAGTAACATTCATTGGGTGTTGAGCAGGTGGGAGGGGGAAGGAGCAGATGGGTATATTTACACCTAATGGGTGCGGTGCGCACCGTCTGGGGGATGGACACGCTTGAAGCTCTGACTCTCAGGTGGGGCGAAGGCAGTATATGTAACCTAAACATTTGTACTCCTGTAATATGCTGAAAAAATAAATAAATAAAAAAGAAGATATAAGCAAAAGATTTGTAAAAGAAATGGAGAGTGAGAGAAACAACATAAACAATTACTGGGTCTTGGAAATTTTATTTTTAGGATATATAGAGGAAAGAGCCAGAAGAAATATAAAAACTGAAGTTGAAAGTTGGAAAGGGACAGGCATGTTGGCTCACACCTGTAATCCTACCACTCTGGGAGGCCGAGGCGGGAGGATCGCTTGAGCTCAGGAGTTTGAGACCAGTCTGAGCAAAAGCAAGATCCTGTCTCTACTAAAAATAGAAAAATTAGAAAAATTAGCCAGGAATAGTGCAGTGCACCTGTAGTTCCAGCTACTTGGGAGGCTGAGGCAGGAAGATCACTTGAGCCCTGAAACTTGAGGTTGCAGTAAGCTATGATGACACCACTGCACTATAGCTCAGGTGACAGAGGTAGACTCTGTCGCCACCCCCCCCAAAAAAAACCCCACAAAGTTGTAAAGGAGTAACTAATAGAGTCAGACACCTGAGGCCACGGAGAGCAATGGCATGAAGGAGAATGGAGAATATAAGCCTTAGAAGAGAAAACTCCCTCTTGGAAATTGAAAATAAGAAAGAAAGGAGAGTTGAGGTTATAGGTAAATTCTTGTTTTTCTTGAAATGCAAGTGAAGGATAATCTTTATCTTCTCAGTGGAGGAGGAGACGAGGTAGGAAAGTAGAAGAGGGGAAAGATAACGTCAGATAAGTGAAAAGAGCTGGAAAGATTTTTGAAGCAGCAGGAGATTTGGGGAAATCAACCAAGGACAAGTAAAAATACAGAGCATTGTTCCTCAAGAGATATTTATTGAGTACTATTTATCTTATGGTGCGGTGCCATATAGATGCAAAAGGAAAAAAAAGAAGAGTCTTTCTTTGTCAGATGAATCTAGTTGGGGAGTCAATATACAAACATAGCTGCATAGAAGGAGGTAGAAGGTGGGAACCAAATGAATGTATGCAATAATTGCAAAACAAATTCAAAGATAGCTAAAGGAATGAAGGATGTAAAACTTTAAGAGTGCTTCGAGGATGTGGAGAGACAGGAACTCTCTTTCACTATTGGTGGGAC
>VBSM01002912.1:8387588-8459396 GCA_008086735.1 Cheirogaleus medius
AAAGAGTGCTTAGAACTTTGGCAGGCAAAGATGGGTACAATTAGGGAGGGTTTAATGGAGAACATGAAGTCCAGTCTGGGCCATAATGAAAGAGTAGAAATAAAAGCCTTTTTAGGTGTAGGTATATAGGGAGGACATCACGGGCATAGAACTTAATGGAACTAAAGTATGGAAACATCAAACTAGTTCATCTTTCCTGGGGATGGAGTCTTCATGTAATCAGATGGATCACATGTGGATCCTCTCTCCAGAGAGCCTTGTGTGGCAGCTGAAAGTTTGAACTTTTCCAAGGAGGCATTAGAAAGTCACTGGAGGTTTTCTTATATTTATAATTATATTATGAGGACAATATAATTAAAGTTGTGTTTTAGTAACATTATCATAGCACAGGTGAAGTACAGGTTGGAAAGGTTTAGTGACAGTCCAGGAGTGAAGCACTCAAGACTTTATTATTTTAATTATTTCTCACTATTTAAATTTCAGTGAGTACTGTAATTACCAGGAACAATACCTAGTTTTGCCTCATTATCATAGATTCACCAATTTCCCTCTTTTTTCCCTAGCTTCCATGTATTTGATTTCTGGTCCTTTAACTGTTCCAAACTTTCAGTCTTCAGCTCCTGTCCTTTCCTCTTGGCCTTGTTTGGTCTGTCTTTCATTACTCTTTTTTTGTATGAGCTTTCCTGGTCTCTGTTCTGGCTTTATTCTGAGAGTAGACCTGCACACTTCAGCCTCACCATAGAGAACTGTAGTAAACTGATGGCCTGTGTCATTCATTTCCTAATGTTACTGATATATTCCATAATATTTTCTAAGCTTTAGTGGTTACTAATGTTTTATGTCATCCTATTATTACATAAGATCAATATTGTATTTCTGCCTTTTCTTGGTATTATGATTAATAGATGAGTGCATTAAATTTAGTGTGGTTGTATTTGTGAGCATAAGATAAAGATATTAGCACTTGTAACTCTGTAAGTTTTATATCATTTACTAAGAGTTCACTCGATTTTAATTAAATGTGGAAGTCATTCAAATTAAGGTCAGAAATTCATATATTTTAGTTTGATCTTTATGGTTCTCTTAAAATACCAAAATGTTGCTGTTGGTTTTTATCTGGATAAATTGGGGTTTTTGTTGTTGTTGTTGCTGTCCTTGCTAGTGGAAAGATATATATAGACAATAAACTTTAGAACATTTTTCACAAGTATGTACTATAGCTGAACATATGCATATTCTATGATATAGCAATTCCACTTATAAGTCTATACCAGAGGTGGGGAGCCTTTTAATGTTGGAAGGCCGCATTAATTTAGTTGTAATCAAATAAGGCTGCATTCAAGAAACTTCAATTAGATACACTTATAAATGTACATCATTTTGTCAAAATCTAACCAGTATGTACTTAATAATCAAAAAATGAAAAAAAATTTTTTTAATTTTAGAGTTAACCAACTCTAAAATGACTTTTAGAGTCATTTTTAATGACTTTGTTGTGTCTGCTTTTTGTTGGAAAGTATTTGAATACTTAGTTGCAGCTTGGAGGTCCACAGTTTCAGTTGATCCTCTAGATGGATATCAGTCATTTGTGACCTTAGGGGTGCAATGTCATATTTCACAGATCTAGAAAAAATATTCTACGCTTCATCTGGAACCAGAAAAGAGCACAAATAGCCAAAGTAATCTTAATTAAAAGTAACATATATGGAAGCATCACATTACCAGACTTCAAACTATACTACAAGCCTATAGTAACCAAAAGAGCATGGTATTGACACAAAAATAGAGACATAGACCAATGGAACAGAACAGGGAACCCAGATATAAAACTATCCACACACAGCCAGCTGATCTTTGACAAAGCAGACAGCAATATACACTGGGGAAAAGAAGCCCTATTCAATAAATGGTGCTGAGACAATCAGATAGCCACATGCAGAAGAATGAAACAGGATCCATATCTCTCGCCACTCACAAAACTTCATTCAAGATGGATAAAAGACATAAATATAAGGCATGTAACCATAAAATTGATAGAGGAAAATGTTGGGAAAACTCTTGTAGATATTAGCCTAGGCAAAGAATTTATGAAGAAGACCCCAGTGACAATCAGAGCAACCACAGAAATAAATAAATGGAACTGTATAAATTTAAAAGCTTCTGTGCAGCTAAGGAAACAATCAACAGAGCAAATAGGCAATCTACAGAATGGGAGAAAATATTTGCAAGCCGTACATCTGATAAAGGGCTAATAAACAGAATCTACAAAGAACTCAAGCAAATCAGTAAGAAAAAAACTAAACAACTCCATGAAAAAGCGGGCAAAAAACATGAACAAGAGCTTTTCAAAAGAAGATAGACAAATGGCCAATGAACATATGAAAAAATGCTCAGTGTTACTAACCATCAGAGAGATGGAAATCAAAACCACAATGAGCTATCAGTGAGAAGGGCTTTTATCCAAAAGTCCAAAAACAATAGATGCTGGCATGGATGCAGAAAGAAATGAACACTGATACACTGTTGGTAGCACTGCAAATCAGTACAACCTCTATGGAAAACAGTATGGAGATTCCTCAGAGAACCAAAAGTCGACCTATCATTTGATCCAGAAATCCCATTACTGGGTATTTACCCAAAGGAAAATAAGTCATTTTATCAACAAGACACCTATACTTGAATGTTCATAGCAGCACAATTCACAATTGCAAAGATGTAGAATCAACCTAAGTGCCCATCAATTCGTGAGTGGATTAACAAAATGTGGTATATGTATCACATGGAATACTACTTGGCCATGAAAAAGGGTGACTCAATGTCTTTTGCAATAATGGTGGAACTGGAGACCATTATCATAAGTGAAGTATCTAAAGAATGGAAAAACAGACATGTACTCACTATTAAATTGGAACTAACCATTGAGAACACATGCACAGAGGGAAGTATAACTCAATGGAAATCAAACAGGGGGAAGGGAGTAGGGGAGATGAGTAAAACCCTACCTAATGGGTACAATGAATGCTATCTGGGTGACGGGAACACTTATAACTCTGACTCAAGCATTATAACAACAAACCATGTAACCAAAAACATTTGTACCCCCATTATACTTTGAAATACATAAATAAATAAGAAATATGGAAAAATGGAGTAAGATACCCACACCTTTAGCAACATACCTGAAAAATGCTTTCTTGCCTTTCAACCACTTGTTGCCGTGGGAATCTACATTCTAAATTGTTTTTCTATTTAATAAATTATCAATTTCTGACTTCTCTTATGCAGCCCTAGTGTCCAAAAATAGTGAATATTAAAATATATGAGGTAAAAACATATAAAGGATGAAAAATGAATAGAAAGAAGTCTTCATTCTGAAATATGGATCTATTTATACATACATAGTATGTTTCTAGTACCACTTGAATCTATAACACTCCCTTAAAAGCATCATTATAGTAGTTTCTAAGTATCTTGAAATCATTTTTTAAGTTACTTAAGGCTTTAGAAAGTAGAAATTCTTAGTAATTATGCTTAATGCAAATTGTACTGAAGGCAATAAGAAAGCATCAAGTAGTAAAATTGACTCTTTAATTATAAATGAGATATTTTATTAATGATTCAGTCCTGCACTTCTGCTTGAACACTTCCACTTGAAAGCTTTTTCTTTCTTTTTTCCTCAGTGAAAGAGGACAATCAAACTTAGTTTCAACTCAAGAGTTCAAGAAGGGGTGAAAATCCGAATAGAAGGAAGTCTTCATGCTGGAAAACAGATCCACTTTGAAGTTCAACTGGGAAAAGCTATTTTAAAATTTTTGTATAGAAAACTATATCTAAGTTTATAATTAAGTTGCTTATTTGATTTATAATGTAAATAAAGCATAATGTTTCTTACAGCCTATGAATAAACACTTTTTCCAAGCATGGCAGATTAAGTGAAAACAAAGGGAGTGAACAAAAATAGGAGGGGTCATGAGTCCATATCTGCATGGAGGACGGGGCAGTACTTTTGGGGAGTACAATTTGCATGAGCATCTGGCTCTTTTGTCGTGGTTTGGATGGATGACCTGAGTCTGATATATTGGTGAATGGCATTAACAAAAGTCTGGTTGTCAAAGGCTAGGAAGAAAAATGCCATTAGCCACAGCAATGAGGTGACGTCTGTGTTTGGGGAAAAAGAACCCATACCTAAATGGCAATAGAAAACACTCAAATGATAGCATCAGCAAAAGGCCAGATTTGTGTGTGTGTGTGTGTGCGTGTGCGCGCACATATCTATCATATAGCCATCTTAACTCAGTGGGATGTGACAAAAAAGTCATTTATTTGGTAATGTTTGGTTCATGTGGTTAAGAGTGAATTCGTACCTGTTATTAAAGAAATGACCTTGTGTACTCAATGAATTTGTGATTCATGACACACTAGTTTCACCAACCTGACATTTGTAATTCTGTTTGTTTCTATGTAAACAAAATTAGAATTAAATAAAAGTACACTGGCGTTCAAGAGAAGTTTGCTCTTTTTTGGTCTCATTTTTTTTTCCTCTAGAAACCATGCCATCCAGAGTACAGAACCATATCTAATCTCCCAATTAGGTCAGGCCCCAGGATAATCAATCTCCTTAACAGCAGATGCCTTGTTTTAGCAAATGAATGCTAGGTTTCAAAAGAAGTTTTGTGTTGAGAGAAGACTGCAGTTGGCATGGGTGATTAGAACTCTTTTAAACCTTATAAAAAGCTTCTGTGGGTTGTTTTATGCCCACACTTTGTGAAATGAAGTAAGTGCTATACACATCCCCATTGAAATGAACATGGTAGGGACTTTATACAGCCTATGAGAACATCTATATGTATATAAATGGAACTATTTGAAGTAAAAAAAAATTTGTGCATTTGAGTTAAATTGTGATTTTGATGAAATCTAATATATATGTTTTGAGTAGGTGCTCTTCATATTTACTATGTTCCTTAACAATAGTAATTAGATTAGCATCGTTTACACTAAAAGTATAAGAACCAGTTAATATGATTCTCATTTATTGCTTGGACTACCTTCACACTATTTATAAGTCCCTTTCCTCATACCTGATACCTTTTCAGTTCATGTTTGTACCATATGTAATTGGGCAGTGTGCGAGACAACTTTGAAGTCAGGAAGAAATAATTTTAAAATTAGTGTTTATAAATAATGTATATTAAGTCTACCTATTTTGTTTTTTAGGACTGCATATTACATAATCAAAAACATCAACTTGAAACATTTGCAAGGTAGGGGAGAAAAAAAGCATTCCCCAGTATATTTTGGATTTTATCATTTCAATTTTATTGCATAACGGTCAGTGCTGTCAATTTTTGTCCCCTTCTAAAAGTTGTTTCAATTCTATAGAAAATTAACATTTTCTATAGTGAAGGCTGATAAGAGGAAATATTAAAAATAGATGATCTCTAATT
Source organism: Cheirogaleus medius (assembly GCA_008086735.1). Taxonomy (NCBI): domain Eukaryota; kingdom Metazoa; phylum Chordata; class Mammalia; order Primates; family Cheirogaleidae; genus Cheirogaleus; species Cheirogaleus medius. The sequence goes on from VBSM01002912.1 coordinate 8,393,036, forward strand.
TAAGAAACATTTAATGCTAATTACTTCTTACCTTTTCTCACAACTTAAATACTGGTAAATGTATAGGATTACATTACTTTTTTAAGTGAAATTTTAATGCTAAATTGGTAGATAAAACAGAGATTCATTGAGATAATTATATGTTCATACAAGATTTAAAAAATACAGACATTCTTGGTAATACAAAAATACCAAAAGCACTGTGACAATTGACTTTTGTTTATTCTAATTTGTGACAGCATTTTAATATAACTAGAATGACTTTGGCAAATTAACCTTACAGTTTTTAACTGGAAAACAGTTTGCTGTCCAGATCAGTTACTCAGCCACATTTTAGATTTAAAACTTAATTTAGTTGTTATAGCATGTAAGGCAGTTTACATTTCATTTAATGAAATTAACACTTAGGTTTATAGAATAGCTTTCATGCTTAGATTATAATGATTTTCAGAATCCAGAGATTTCCAAACTTAATTTTTTTCTCACCATGGTGCCCTTGTAGCTAAATTTTTACATATTTTTTCTTACACATACCCCCCTACGCACATATAATATGAAAAAAAAAGTCTGAAAGAAATTATACCAATATGTTAACAGCACTATTGAGCAGTGGATGTATTTGGTTGATTTGTAGAATCTTCCTTATTGAATTATACAGGCTTACATTTTTATGATTATTTTACAATTGGGGAAGACATAGCCATTTTCAGTTTCAAAAAACATATACATTATAATCCCATCATAGGTAATATATTATTTGGCAATAATTTTATAATAAAGATTGACAACAATTTTTCCTGGCCTCTTGAATTTCTATAAAACCTGAAAAGGCAACTAACCTGTTCTTGGCATTCTAAATTTAAATTAGGCTATGGTATTGAAATAAACCATTCAGTGAAAGTTACAATGCAATAATTAAAAACTATAAGGAGTATGTTGTGCTTAAAGCATCTAAGGAATGATCCAAGATAACAACAACCAGTAAACATGGTAAACAGAAGTTGTATGTATCCAGGATCTCAGGACTCTTTAAACTATTAAAAATTATTAAAGACCACTAAAGAGCTTTGTTATATCTATCAGTGTTTATCATACTAGAAATTAAAACTGAGAAATTTAAAACATTTATTAATTCATTGATGAATAAAAATAGTGAAAACATTACATGTTGACATACATAATGTAATCAATAAATGTGATTCACCACATAAACAAGCAAAAACAAGGACCATATGATCATCTCAACAGATGCAAAAAAAGCATTCAACACAATTCAGCATCCTTTTATGATAAAAACCCTCAACAAACTAGGCATAGAAGGAACATATCTCAAACTTATAAAAGCTGTATATGACAAACCCACAGTCAACACCATACTGAATGGGGAAAAGTTGGAAGCATTGCCACTAAGAACTGGAACAAAACAAGAGTACCCAGTGTCACCACTTCTATTCAACATAGTGCTGGAAGTCCTAGCCTAGTCCTAGTCCTAGCAACCAGGCACGAGAAAGAAATAAAGGCTATCCAAATCAGGAAAGAGGAGGTCAAACTATGACTTTATGCTGATGATATGATCTTATATCTAGAAAATCTCAAAGATTCCACAAAGAGACTCCTGGAATTGATAAATAAATTCAGCAATGTATCAGTTTATAAAATCGATGTACACAAATCAGAAGCATTCCTATACACCAACAATAGTCAAGCTGAGAGTCAAATCAAAGACTCAATACCATTCACAATAGCCACAAAGAAAATAAAATACCTAGGAATATATTTAACCAAGGTGGTGAAAGTTCTCTCCAGAGAGACCTATGAAACAATGAGGAAAGAAATTGCAGATGACACAAACAAATGGAAAAACATATTATGCTCATTTTGGCATTGTTAAAATGTCCATACTATCCAATGTGATTTACAGTTTCAATGTAATCCCCATCAAAATACCAATGTCATAGGTCACAGATCTAGAAAAAAATAATTCTATGCTTCATCTGGAGCCAGAAAAGAGCTCAAATAGCCAAAGCAATCTTAAGCAAAAAGAATAAATCTGGAATCACATCACCAGACTTCAAACTATACTGCAAGCCTATAGTAACCAAAAGAGCATGGTATTCGCACAAAAATAGAGACATAGACCAATGGAACAGAACAGGGAACCCAGATATAAAACCATCCACACACAGCCAACCGATCTTTGTCAAAGCAGACAACAATATACACTGGGGGAAAGAAGCCCTATTCAATAAATGGTGCTGAAACAATCAGATAGCCACATGCAGAAGAATGAAACAGGATCCATATCTTTCGCCACACACAAAACTTAATTCAAGATGGATAAAAGACATAAATATAAGGCATGTAACCATAAGATCGATAGAGGAAAATGTTGGGAAAACTCTTCTAGATATTAGCCTAGGCAAATAATTTATGAAGAAGACCCCAGTGACAATCATGGCAACAACAAAATAAATAAATGGAACTTGATTAAATTAAAATGCTTCTGCACAACCAAAGAAATAATCAACAGAGTAAATAAACAACCTACAGCTCAATAACTCGCTATTCTTACAAATAAAATAATTTTTTCCCTGAAAAAATAAAAATATATGTATGTATAGTGAGAGGAATAGCAGTGTTTTACATTTTTGTAAATGGCTTTAATGTCTTAATTGAAGATGGCTGGATTCTCTTATCTGCTTCTGCACTCAATTGGTTGCAATGTGGTATTTTGGTCGAAGCATATGAAGAAAATATGGCTTCACATAAATATGTAATTAGAAAAGGAAGGAGCATTTTAATAATTTTTTCAAGGTCGTTGTGGATATTCATCTTTAATATTATACCAAATCTCAGTAAGTGATAGTTTGTTACAGATTATTTGTATCATGAAATCTGAAACCACATAAATAAACTTTTAAGCCTTTTGAATCTAGCCTGTTTCTCAAGGAAGATTTCTAAAAGGAATCTAACTCTTGCTTTAAAAAATAAATTATAGTATTATAATCATAATAAAAAATCCCAAACATTCTAAAGGATATTTTAACAGTTTAATTTTCATGAAAGTTTATATTTCATCAAATATTTTCTAAAATATTCAAGCACTACTTAAACCTCAGATCCCAATTTCTTGATTATTAGATAAATTGGCATTAATGTTTATTACTTATTGTATGGATTAGCTTTCAAAGCCTTTGCTTTTCATCTTTTTGGAGATAACTTTATGTGTATGAACTAAGTAGAGTTGAGCAGCATAGGGGAAAAAATAGATTTGATCAATGGTTTTGGCATGGTAATCCACTGTTCTAGATTTCTGTCCTCTCTGTAAGTGCAAAAGAAAGTAATTTCCAAACAAAACCTTTGCTTGAGCCCTGAGAACCAAAATATTGATTTTCAAAAGAAAACATTTGTTTCAGTGGTAAATGTTTATGCCAGAAACTGAAGCCAAAATGCACATTTCCTTTTATGACACCCATATAATATGTCAGACATTATTAAAAATAATTTAGAATGTTCCCACGCATTGTTTTTGATCGTGTTTCCTTTCTTTGTAAACATTTGTACAACATGTCTTGACAAATAACTGATTATGAAAACTTTAAAATGCCTTTTCTTTCAAGAATGAAGTCTGGTTATTTCCAATATGGGACCTCTTTTTGTGAATGGCAAAAGCAATGATGTCTTTACTCACAGGTCAAATAGCAGCACTGGAGGATGTGGCTGGCTGATATATTTCAGGTCCCAGGGAAATCATTCTTTGCTTTCTGCTGCTGTCGCAGAATAGATCAGGTTCCTTTATTGCACACTCTCATCTCTGCCACCTTGGATTTCCATTCATTGTACTCATTGTGGTTAATAATTATTTATTTGCACAGTCGGTTGACTAAAGTCTGTCTCCGTCACTACACTGTAAGTCCTGAGGAGGATGGGTCTGAGCCTGCCATTGTCACCAGTTTATGTCCAGGACCTGGCCCAGTGCTTGGCAGGTGAGAGGAACTCTGTAACAGTTGCTGTATGCCAGAGGGCCTGAGAGCAGGTGATATTACATGGCCATGGCCCAGCTAGCCCCACAGCTGAAGGCCCTGCCACAGGTTTACTTTTGGATTTTGAATTGCCAACCTAAAGACTTAGCTCAGAGACACAATGAAAACTGCAAATATTCCACTCAGCAATGCCGAAAAAACACCTAGTTTCTGTCTCAGCCCTACCTGCAAGGTCAGCCAAAGCAGCTAAAAGGGTCCCAAAGTGCCTGGCAGATTCTGTGCCCCACTCAGGTTTGGAAGCCCACATAGCCCAGCCTCAGCCCTGGATCAAGATGCCGTGATTTCCCGCGCCATTCCCTCCACCTGCCTCGGTCCACTACCGACTTATTTCTCAAGACTCCTGTCCCTTTACCAAGATGTTGGAGTTTGGGGTGAGATATCCCTATTCCCCCATCCTGATTCTTGAACCAATCCAAAGACAGATGCAGCATTTCAATAGAAGGGACTAACCCCTTAATATATCAGCTTTTGTCCTTGGGTCACATGAAAGCCCTTGTTGCTTCTTTATGGCAGGAAGGGAGTGAGCTCCAAGCTCTCTGGAAAGTTGGGTGTGACAGGTGCTTTGTCAGAGGCAGGACAGCTGCTCCTAAGTGCCCTGGCTTAATTGTACCTTGTGAAACACTTGCCAGTTGTGATGGGAAGCAGCCAGTCTATGTGGGATAAGTGCTTTGTTAGAGGTGGGGCCAAGTTTTTATTTTACTTTATTTTTTGTAAGATATTTGGCTGTTTGAAGAGTTTGGGGTTTATAGTGTTTTTCTTTTAGTACTTTAATAATTTTGTTCCACTTTTCTTCCAGCTTGCATAGATTCCTACAAGAAATCTGCTGTCACCCCATCTTTGTTCCTTTTTATGATGTCTTTCCTTCCCTTGGATTGCTTTTAAAATTTTCTTTTTAGCACTGGTTTTAAGAAATTTTATTTTAATATTCCTGGGTGTAGATTTTTTTTCTGTTCATATTTCTTGTTCTTGGGGCTTGTTGGCTTTCTTGGACCTGTGGGTTTATAGTTTTAATCAAATTCCATATATTTTCATCTATTATTGCTTCAAATATTCCCCCCCACACACTCTTTTGGAGGCCTGATTACATGAATTACGTGAATATTTGGCTGCTTGTAGTCATGCCACAGTTGATAAATACTCTGTTAACTTTTCCAATCTTTTTTCCTCTCTGATTTTGGATAATTTCTATTCTTATGTCTTCAAGTTCAATAATCTTTTTCTATTCAATGTGCAATCTATTATTAATCCTATCCTATATAGGATTAATATAGGTCAATTTCATCTAAGTTGCCAAGAGCTGTTTCTATGAAGTGCTGCAGGCAAAAGCCAGACTAAGTGGACATGAGAGAGTTTTTAAGGAGTATTGGTACAGAGGATAGCAGGTAATGTGGTAGCATCTTGAGAGAAGTGGGTTTATGAGACTTTTTAATTTTTTAAGTGTAAAGGCAATAGGAGAATATGTGATGTGAGAATAACTCTATAGAGAATTTGGTTGTTTCATGATTATTTCATAGTGTCAATGTGTAAGATGAAAGGTATACAAACTGCATGTAAGTCACAGAGTGGTATGAAAAAGATAGTTTTAATATTAATTTAGTACATATTCTTTTTGATCTGTCATCTTTACATCCTACACCAGAGCAGAGTACTGAGTATTATTCACTCAGGAACTGCTCCGCCAGCTTGAACAAAACAAGATGCCAGGTACCCACTGACCTTCAGGTTTAATCCAAAATGAGGATTATTATAATTGAGAGGGCAAGATGTTTTCATATACATTATTGTTGTCCCCCCTTTTCCCACTTACTCTCCCACCACTTGACATTTTGTTTCTAACATGGAAAATGGGAAATTATGCTGATAATTTTTACTCAATTGTGAAAATTGCCACTGAATGTAGATAGCTAACAAGATACTCTAACGCCCTTAGAAGGGGAGGGAGGAGGGTGTTAGTTAGCAGCTAGGATGCAAACGGTTATGTAGGGGAGATGGGATGAAAGCTGAGCCTAACTGGCTAAGATCAATAAGCTATCTTGGGTTTGGAACTAGCCATCATGCAAAAAGCTGAGACAAGAGTGATCTAGGCAAAGCTTACGACAAGTGCAAAATCCCTAGAAGGAAAAGTGCTTAATGTTACTCAATGTATAGTGTGGCAGAATACGGTGTTGAAGCCATATGTTACAAGATGAGATCTCAGCTGTAGGCAAAGACGAAATTATTAGAGACTTGTGGGCTATGACTAAAAGTTAGATTTTATTCTGTTTGATGTTAAATAAGTAAAGGATTTCTGTTTTTAAAAGATGATTCAGACTGCTGCATAAAAGACGGGTTGTAGCAAATAAAAGTGGATGCTGATAGCGGGCTATTGCGGTAATTCTGAAGGCGGTGGTATGATGAATCAGGGTGGAGATGAAGGGAAGTGAATGGACGTGGAGTGTATTTTGGAGGCAGAACTCAAATTTTGAAATTAGAATTGGATTCGAATTCTTCTGCAAACTACTCATCATATGACTTTGGGGGCTTTATTTATTTAACCTTTCCTACCTTATTTCTCATCTGCAGAATGGAGGTTATAGGAAGATTACAATAACACATATAAACTATAAGGTTTGTCCCATGATGTCTGGTGTGCAGTAGGCACTCAATAAATAGTAGCTATCATTCTTATGCTATTGTAGCCCCATAACTGATCTGCCTGTGTCGAATTCTCTCCCTACATGAAATAGTATCTTGACATTGCCACCAGAACTGTCTTTATAAGTTACAGATCATATCACTCCTTCACTTAAGAACCCCCAAATTCTTTCCCATCAATAGAAACTCCATGGCATATATCCAAGTTGTCTATCCATCATTGCATCTTCATTTCTCATATCGTTGTGCCCCGATGTATTATGGGCCCTGGACTAGTGCTTCTCAAACTAACACGCCTACAGCTCACCAGGCAGGCTTGTTAAAAGCAGACACTAAGAGCTAAAAATAGAAATACCATTTTATTCAGCAATAGCACTATTAGGCACCTACCCAAAAGAGCAAAAGACATTCTATAATAAAGACATCTGCACCCGAATGTTTATGGCAGTACAACTCGCTATTGCAAGGATGTGGAAACAACCCAAGTGCCCGTCAATTTATGAGTGGATTAAATAAAATTTGGTATATGTATACAATGGAATACTTACTCAATTATAAGAAACAACGGTGATCTAGCACCTCTTATATTTTCCTGGATAGAGCTTGAGCCCATTATCCGAAGTGAGGTATCACAAGATTGGAAGAATAGGCTCCATATGTACTCGCCATCAAATTGGTACTGACTGATTAACACTATGGTGCTCACACGGTAGTAATATTCTCCAGGGATTAGGGGGTTGGGGGTGGAAAACTCACAACTAATGGACACGGTGAGCATTGTAGAGGGGAAGGGCATGCCTCTAATCCTCGCTTGGGTGAGGCAGTCATCAAATGTAACCAAAATCTTTGTAACTTAATAATATCCTGAAATAAAAATAAATAATAATAAAAAAAAGCAGACATTGATTCAGAAGATCCTGGTGCGGTCTGAGGTTCTGCATTTCTAGCAAGCTCTCACAGGGTTCTTTCTGCTCGTCTCTGGACTGTACTTTGAGATGCACAGCACTACATGCCTAAAGTTCTTGCAAGGTTATTTTGTGTCCCTGTAACTTGGGCTCTTCTAATTAATCTGATCTCACTGTCTGGGATGACCTTTCCTCAGTTCTCTACTAAATGAAATCATTCTCATCTTTCAAGATCTAACTCAAAGGTCATTTTTCTCTATGAAATTTTCTTCACTCATTTCATTCACCATCACAGCTTCCCCAATGTTTGCTCTCTCCCTTCCTCATAGTGTTTTGAGGTTCACTGGTAAATAGCTTTTACTGCAGCATATATCATTTTGTACCGCAGCTGATATTTGATGGTTGGACTTCCTTGTTGGATCGTGCTCCTTGTGGTCAAGTGTTGTGTCTTTGTTTTTTCAGCAAGTTAGGCAGCTCCCTGTACAAATGAATAAATAAAGCTGTGTTGTGTGCTTCTGAAAAATGATGAATCGCTCTGGATAGCAAATGTTATTCCAAGTAAATAAAAAGTTGGGGCTTTTAAGCTTAATTTGCATTTCTTTATATAAAGCACTCCTTAAATTTTCTTCAGTGGTTGTAGCTGGTCATCTAAAGCAATTATACTTCCATGAGCAAGTCAACTTATTGAGTTTATTAATTCTTAACAGACTCATATTTCTTTTTTAGGTTGGAAAGCCTCAGGCTCTTCTTTGCTACTGCCAAGCTAAAATTCGTAAAGATTATACACACTATGACTGATGATTTCTTTTCACTGTGCTACCAGAGAGTAACATGGTTGAAAAGTTTTTGCCTGAAGCTGGTAAAAAATGAAATAAAGAATGGAAATATCACTGCCTTTTAAACATTTAAATAATATAAAAAAAAGAATAATAGATATGCTACTTAATTTATCTTTTCATATCTATAGCAAATTTTTTTTAAAGTTAATTTCAAACTTTTTAAAAATCATTTTTGTCTAGTGGAGACATTTATGAATCATACTGGACCAAAAGTTTCTTCAGGGGATGCATTATATTTTTAAATACTCCTTTAGTTTTTATGAGATTTTCTGAAGGCGAGAAATCAGATTGATTTCCTCTCTCCCAACCCTCCTCATCCCCAAGCAGGGAAAATCTCTTTCAAGTCAGTTAGAACTCCTCGCTTGCATTGTAGCATCAAATGAGAGCTTTCCCTAAAACAGCTAAGCGAGAGCCACGTCTGTCTGAGCAGGTTGGGGGGCTCCGTTCTGGGCTGATGAGCTGTGTTTTTCCAGATGCACAACTCTTGGTGTTGCTGATTTCAGTTTAGGAGACTTTCACATTTTAATTTACATAGCATTAACACTTTTCCCTGAGAAGTGACAGTTTCATGGAGACATTTCCTTGTCTGTTCTCATGAAATTAAAAAAAAAAAAAAGAAAAATCCACGGGGCGTTCATTTACACTTCTAAAAGCGATAGGCTGTGTTTCCATGCCATTTTCATTTGCACTCCTTCTGATCTTGCCGTCACTAATCAGAAAGGGAATCTAGGGTAATATAAACAGTGCTCTTTAGCTGTATTAGCAGCTTTTTTGGTGTTTGATATTGAAGAAGAGGCTCCTGGACAAAGGAGAAGGATATGCTCTTTATGGCCGGCTCTCAAGAGGCCTGAGTCTACTGTTTCTACCTTCCATTGTGGAACTTTCTTCCAGTTTGGCTTCTACCGCCTGTCGTTCTGCCCTACTTCAGCCCAGTGAGGGTACCCTAACATCAATCACTTTGGAGGGAAGGCAGAATTTAAAATGGAACTTGAAATAGGAATATGATTTTAGTGTGAAGGGAGTTATTTGGTTATGCCTAGTTAAAAAAGAATTGTCAGTGGAAGCCCAAATGTAGGGAGAATGTGGGAACATTCTGGTGGCAGTTCAGTCCTCAGCTTTGTTGGATAGTAAAAGGTAATTGAGAAAGGAAGCTTGAGACCAGATTATTGAAAAACATGAATTTGGATCAAGTTGCTTGGACTTTATTCAGTACATAGTATGAGTTATTGAAGGATTTTTCAAATAGTGGGATGATGGCAATGTTAAATTTGGGCGGGTATGGGTATGAGACATCCTGAGGCTATAGAGATAGTCAAAAAGTGAGGAAAGAGAGGGAAATGCACTAGATAAAACTGAGCCTTGGAAAGCTGACCCACGTAAACAGTTTGGTCCATGGGAAGATTACAAGCTCAGGTGGTAAATGGGCAATTATAGTAACAGAATTGGTTTGTACTGGGGAATAGCAAAAAACAATAATAAATAGCAATCTTTGAAGTCAAGGGGTTCACGGTGCATGTCACAGAATCTTCCTATTTGGCAGATCCCTTGCCCATGGGGGACAACTTCCCCATGCCAACAGTCAGACAAAGCAAAGGGCTTAGCGTGACGGAGGAAGAAGACTGGGGGCCTCTAGTTACTTGTCGAGGTTCAGGGCAGGATTTAAGTTTTACAGTTTGCGTATGTGATGGGCTGGGATAAGGTGAATGTGGGGGCTGAGATTTTAGGCCAGGTAACCTGGCAGAAAGTAAAGGGAAAGATCAGAGCCAGAAACTCAGTCTGATGGATCAGTCCAACAGGATGTGGCCCTACGATCGCCCCAGGTGTATTCCCAGCACGCTGGCCCCTGAGTATGCTGGTGATGACGGAGGCTGTAGGCTGGCTCATCGGACCTGGACGGGCCAACCTGATACTGGCAGTGAGGTGGTAACTGCTATGGCCTGAGCCTGCAGTAGTTGATTCAGCTTTGGGGAAGAAGCAGAGAAAATGAAGCGGGGTATAGCAGATGTTTCGTATAGTGTCTGTCTCCTCTTGAAAACTCTTCAGTGGTCTTCATGGTAATGTCCTAACGCAATATTTACCAAAGGGCTTTGTATTGTATTATCTCTTATAGCTCTCTACGTGGACTTACTCTTGCAAGCACTCGATTTATCTACTATCCTCAGACACCTCATGCTTTCCATTTTCTACTCTTTTTATTACAATTATTAATGATGAAAAGATTAGTTCAGCAGACTATATAGTTCAGAAAATGTTCCATGCCTATATGGATACAGCTGCCATGCCAATTCAATGGGGAAAGGATAATTTGTTTCAAAAAATGGTGCTGAAAAAATGGGATTCCTACATGCAAAAACTTTATTTAGACTCTTAGCTCACAGACAAAAATTAACTTGAAATGGGCCATAGACCTGACTGTTAAAGCTAAGACTATAAAACTTCTTGAACAAAACTTTGAAGAAAAATCTATGTGACCTTGTGTTTGAAAAAGACTTTTAAAGTATGACACAAAAGGCAAAAGCTATAGAATAAAAATTCAAAAAGTTTAATCTCATCAAATTAAAACCTTTGCCTTTCAGAAAGTTTGCTTTTCTCACTGTCAAGAAAATGAAGGCTGTAGAGTGGTAGAATGCATTTGCAAAATACGTGTCTGACAAAGGAGCTGCAGCTAGAACATATGAAGAATTCTTAAACCCAATAAGACATATGATTCAATTTTAAAAATGGACTGGCTGGGTGAGGTGGCTCACACCTATAATCCTACAACTTTGGGAGGCTGAGAAGGGAAGGTTGTTTGAGGCAAGGAACTCAAGAGTAGCCTGGGCACAGTAGCAAGACCCCAAAGTATCTACAGAAAAATTTTTTTTTAAATTAGCCAGGCATATAGTACACATCTGTAGTTTTAAGTACTTGGGAGGCTGAGGCAGGAGGACCACTTAAGCCCAAGAGTGTGAGGTTACAATGAACTATGATCATGCCACTGCACTCCAGCCTGTGTGACAGAGCAAGACCCTCTCTAAAAAAGAAGAAGAAGAAGAAAAAGAAGAAGAAGAAATTCAAGCAGACATATCATTAAAGAAGATATACAAGTAGCAAACAATCACATGCACAGATGTTTAATGTCATTAGTCATTAGGTAAATTGCAAATCAACACCACAATAAGATACTACTACAGACTCACTAGAATGGCTAAAATTTAAATGACTAACAGTACTAAGTGTTGACAAGGGTGTGGAACAATTGGAAGTCTCATACACTGCTGGTGGGAATGTGAAATGCCGTAACAACTTTGAAAAACAGTTCAGTAGTTTCTTAGAAAGTTAAATTTAAACCTACCATATGTCCCAGGCATTTATTCCCAAGAGAAATAAAAACACATATCTACACAGAGACTTGCACATGAATGTTCACAGCAATTTTACTTATAATAGCCAAAAACTAGAAATAGCCCAAATGTCCATAAAAAGGTGAATGAATAAACAAATTATAGTGTAGCTATACCACGGAGTAGCACTCAGTAATATAAAGGAATGATGACACACTAGAATGGATCTCAAAATAATTATGCTGAATGAAAAAATGTAGACAAAAAGTACATTCTGTATGAATACATGTATGGAAAATTGTAAAAATTGCAAACTAATCTATTATTACAGAAAGCTGATAGGTGGTTGCTTGGGATAGTCTTGGCGGAGGGTGCATGTGGAGTGTAGGAGAAATTGGCAAGGGACAGGAGAAAACTTCCAAAGGTGATGGATAATTCATTAGCTCGATTATGGGGAGCATTCATGTGTACATTGAGATGCACACATTGTACCCTTCAAACATGCACAATTTCATGCCTTAATACAGCTGTTTAAAACTTATCACTGAGTTGTATTTATTTGTTTGCTTATTTTGGTCTGGATTATAAAAGTGTAGAGTAAAGGGTCTCTGTTTTGTTCAAACTGTATGCTTTAAAGACTAGAAAGATTTTAGTAGGGCTAGATACATAGTAGGGCTTAATAAATACCATGTTTCCCCGAAAATAAGACCTACCCATAAAATAAGCCCTAGCAGGATTTCTAAGCATTTGCACAATATAAGCCCTACCCCGAAAATAAGATCTAGTGATGGGCGTGGCTATGCAGGGTATCTGCACAACCCATGCATTTCGTCGCAGAGCGGTAAAGAAGACAAGTAGCCCTTTAATCTACTCAGTGTTACTTAGAAATTATGTTCAACTCTACGTGTCCCTTTAAAAGCCCACACGTCTGACATGCAGTCCGCTTCGCTACCGTTATTTTTTATAACATAGACACAAGCCCTTAAAACTGGCCGTTTTTTAATAATAAATGCTAGATTTTGAATCTTCATTTTTCAGGATACATATAACTGTATTCATTCATGACTAAATAAATAATCAATTTTTATAGGTGGTGCAAAATCTCAATTTCCTCAGCAGTCAAGGACTCATGGAGTGGCTCTATGTTCAGGAAATTTCCTAAAATCCCACTGTGATGGTTTCTCCTTGAGAGACTGGAAAGGGACAATGAACATAAAGTCTACTCATGAGCTACAAACACTGTAATAAAACCAAACAGCAAAACCAACTCCCCACTTCTATCAGTCAGCGGGATCCGAGAGTAAGAATGTTCTACTCTAGTGTCTTTTGCCTTTTTAGCCTTTTAAGCAAGAAGGTGAACATGGGTCAAGAATGCTTAGGTCTAAGGAGTGGGGTATATAGCAGCAAATATCCTTCCTTTAAAATACTTTCGGATTTCATGACTTATCCATCACCTTCATAGTCCCAATTCCATAATAAACTGCACAGATCTTTCTTTGGAGAGATGGGGAAAGCAAGACTGTTAATGACCTTTAAGCCTCCAAGTTATTTTGAGGTTTTTATCCTCTTACCAGTTCCTGCAGATCTCTGCTGTGCCACACCTGCGACTCCAGGTAGCGCGGGAAAGGTCCCCCTGACGCCTGCGCACGTCTGGGGTCCTGGCGCTGGGGCTGCGCTGAGGTGACTAAGGCCACCCGCCCGGGCACCGTGTGCACCTGCAGCCCCGTGCCTGTTGCCTCCTGTGTACAACAAGCCCGCGTCATAGACTGTGCCCTTTTACGGACGGTGACACCAGAACACACGAAGGATAAGCAGCTTACATCTTTTATCACACCCCCGACAAAGAAGAGATCTTGGAATCCCCACTTTTTGGCTTGGAAGCTCTTGCTTTCTTAACCACTGTTGTAACAGCCTCTGGCCACACCCCGATAGCTGTCCTCAGACATTGGTAAATGTGTCGAGTGTCATTTTTTCAAAGATTCTGCCTGTTGGAGACTTGCCATATAATTGTGCAGTTTAAGAATTAATCTTAGGAGAAGGAGTACGTGCCCAGCCCAGAGCAGCGTGAGAGTCACACGTTCCGGCTTAGGTTTACCTAACAAACAGGGTTGCTGCTTGAAGGCATAACAAAGAGTTTGAGCTTCTGCACGTAAGCAAATGTTGCCCAGCCCCACAGCCCTGGGGGTCTGGAGGCCACTTGATAAACATCTTGCCCTTATGGGTGCCGCCTGAGCTCATGGGATGGCTGTTTAGCCAGTGACGAGTAAGATGTCTCTCAGGGAGGGACAACCTAAGACAGGCACAGCCGCAGGGGGCCAGGCCGAAAGGGATAGGAACAGAAAGTTTCCCTTTGTGGCTGCATTGCTTATCTGTGCTTATCTCAAACTCTGGCTTATGGCCATAGACTTAAGCAACCGCATTAAGACCCTGAGTCATGGGACATCTGTGTCCTTAGGCTATGTGTTCCGGAATTTATGGCCATTGTTGCAATGCCTGGGTGGTCACGTATAAGGAAGTAACTTTGATTTTTAGAGTATAAGAATAAAATGACTAGGTGTTCTTCACTGCAGTCTTGTACCGTCTTTATGTGTGTCAGTGTCTTTCTTTGTGTGTCTCTTTGTGTTATATGTCCATCCCCCGTCCTGCAAACGGGCCACAACATCTACCTGTTGGAGCTAGGGAAAGCAAAGGATTCCATGGCTAGCTACCCAGCCATGTTCCACTCCCCAAGAGCAACTATCAAATAATCTGAGGCAAAAGGATACCACTAGTTAGTATTCATATAGACAAAGAAATGCAGATTGTCACAGAGCTCTCTTCATCATCATAAGCAGGAAAACCACAGGTAAGGAAGGGAGACCAGACCTGCGAATTGTGCTTGAAACATTTGCTGTGCTTTTTGTTCTCTTCAGGCTAGGCATCAAGGTTAGTTCACCCATTCTGGTTCACTGTCATCCTTTTTAACCTTACCCAACAAAATTATATGTTTGTCGGCATGCTTTTGCACATATGTGAATTAGAAAATATGGCCCCTATTAGTAGAGCTTTTGCTAAATTGAGAGTTGTTTTAGGATCAGCAAAAAGGGATAAACAACACATTGAAAGTCAAATGCCTCCCAATGAGTATGTGTCATGTTTTTATGAAGGCCAGGTTGGTAATATAGCAACATATATAGGGACTTAAATATACTTTGTTTTCTTTCTTGAGACTATTTACAGCCTGTACTTTGAAATAACAATGATTGGATTTATTCTTAGGACTCAGCCATTCTTCAGCTTTGTTCTATTGAATATCTGTTCTTTGTTTGTTTCATCTAATTCTTACATTTCAGGCTATTTTATCCACATAGATATTACTTCCAAAAATCCAAGGGTCTTTATCTGATGTGGAGATTCATAATGTTCTTCAACCTTTTGTTTTGTTTAACTTGCTTACTTCACTCAGATATTCTAACTAGCAATATTCTAGGAATTTTTATGTCAGGTATTTAGACATAGAATAGAATTCTAAGAAGTAAATAAAAATTTTATCTGCATCCCATAATTCCTACCACTAGACCAGTTCCCAGGGTCTGATTTGACACAGGTGGGCCTTAGAGAGTTGGCTCATTTCCACGCCGTCTCCTATATTCATAGAAAAAACATTTGTGAAAAAATTGGTTCCAGTGTCAGTCATGGCCCATATGGGTGATTGTGCTTAGCTGTCGTCGAGAATGTTCCTTTTCTGCATTTCTGTCCAAACGGTCCGTAAGTGACTGGCAGCCTGTCCATGTATTTGAGTGAGAATAACACTGATTTGGCCGTATCTGCCAGGATGACAGAGCAGGTTTTTTAGTTTTATTTGATGGAAACATTTGTGAGAGGCATACCACTCTGCCCATATTGCTATTGATTCTTGGTTTGGGGTGGAATGATTTCTAGTCCATTCTAAATCTCTGCTCCTATAGATTAGTTGTACATTTACATGATTTTCTCAGTGGCACATGGATCAGAATTTAGCATCTAAAAATGTTTCATATGTAAATTCTGGAAAACAGAATAGCTATTTACGTACTTTTTACTTTATGGATTTTTAAATCTCAAAATCCCAGTCTTCTAGAGAGGCCTGTAGAGAGTTATTATTGCTATGAAAACTGAAAAGCTAAAATTTCAATGTAGATAATATATTCAAGCATAATGTTTGTTTAGATTCATCTTTTAGTTGATTTTGTCTGGTTCAAGTATAAACTTCCAAAAGTGAGCATAGCAATACCTTGATCATACATATTATACTAACAGTCTGACTCCTAGAATGTTTACGTCAAGATTAGGTGCTTGACTCAGTGTTTATAACTGCAGAAAATTTGAACCCCATTTTCAGAAATCAGTCTATAAACTTGAAATAAGGAGAAAACAATATTTTCTTTAAAAAAAAAGCCGTTTCTCCTGGAATAGTACTTGTAACTATTAAAAAAAAAGAGACTAAGAAAAGGCAAGGCTTTTTAAAAACAATTTTGAGAACGTGGGAATAGGACGAGTGCAGTTTGGTGGAAAGTCCATATCCCCTAAGACATAACTACGAACAAATTCCTGGGTTTGCAGCTACTGATGAAGATGCCAGGGCTGGTTCCTTTGCTGACAGAAGTGCTGACATTATCACTACAATAACAGAAGCAGCAGAAGGCTGCTGTTTTCTTTTTTAAGGCTCTATATGAACTCTTTAAAGTGGAGTTGACACGTTTCCAAATTCCAGATTTAAAAGTTCAGATGAACAGTGAAGAAATTCCAATATGCCTATAGAAACCAGAGCGGTAGCCCATTTCTTTATAATATCTCCAAGCTCTTAAGATGTATCATAGTTCAAAGATTCCAATATTTACATTTTTGTACATTTTAACATCTCTGGAACCAAGTTGTGTTTATGGTGCTCCTGATGTAGTCATTGTCGCCTGTCCATGTGCATCAAAAACCTGCAGAATAATTGTCAGCAGCTTGGAATGACATTCCAGAGCCAGTACAGCATCTGCAATACTCGTGACTGCCTAGAGAATAGTATTGTGCGGTAAAACACGGTCACTCATGACTTTGAATTGAAAATATTTGGAGGCTTGGCGCTGTGGCTCAGGCCTGTAATCTCAGCACTTTGGGAGGCCAAGGCGGGAGGATCGCTTGAGGCCAGAGTTTGAGATCAGCCTGAGCAACACAGTGAGACCCTATATCTACAAAAAAATATTCTTTAAAAATATTTGGGAAGACTAGACTTGAAATGTAGGTAAGCATTAGGAATATCTTAACCAATTTGTTTTGCTTATATTTTAATTTTTATATAGGCTCAAGAATGATATAAAATAAGCTATACTTTAATAAGTATTAATATTTAAAAACCCTTTCAATAAGTATGAAGTAAAAGTTCTGGGTTATAGAAAACATTATGTTATAACTAAACAAGTTATAACATTTTTTTCCTCTGTGATGCATAAAATAGTGACATCCTTACAATCAATATAGTACTATGATTCTGACACAAACACAGATTGTGGGATTATAGAATTCTTAAAATTCTAATTTTAAGTACATTTTTATTGTTGCTATTTTTTTAAGGGGTGATATGACTCATACCATATCAAAGGAGCCGTTAAAGCATTTTTTCAGAGAGATTGGAAAATAAAATTTAGAAGCATTTAAAATTTCCTTTCATTCTATAAATAACATTCTTTTTGATAACTACTTCCAAATATGTCCTTTAAAGGCAAACTTCAAAGTCTCACTTTGGGCCATAAGTAAACTACTTTGTCTTGTTTATTATAGACAATCATCTTTGAGGGTTTTAAAGTTTATTTTGGAAGAGGATTTAGCGCTCTGTAAGTTTATATTTAAGATTGCAATATTGACTGATTATCTTCCCTGAGATGTAATAGACATAATAGATGGCTCGCACCACTCAATATTTTCAGAGTGTTTGCCATTACTGTATTTGACGGTTATTATTTTTAGAAAGTCCCTCTGATCTCCCTTTCTGAAGAGGAAACTAAAATTGCCTCCAAATCACTTCGCTGTCTATGTATAATCTATGATTTGATATTGTTAGGTGAATACAGTGACACCCCATTTTCCCAGCGTTGCCCGAGGCAGATTTGTTTTACATCAGTAAATTTCCCAGATAATTGAAGAAGGGACATTTAAATGCCAGACCTTATATTTTTTTTTTTTTTACTATTTCTGATAGAAATATTTCTATAACACACCTTTCTGTTATTCTTAATGGAGAATACTGAAAACTGAAACTCTAAATTTTGTCTTGTGTGACACCTCAAGAGAGAAACTGCTTTATTGGGCCGTGGGTCTCTGGTGCTTGGTGGCAACAGGATGGAAGGAAGAGTCAGTCGGAGCCGGCTGCACTCAGAACTCACTGGAGTCTGGCCTTTTGGGGAAGATGTGGGCTCACCGTGAACCCAGTCTCAGCAGATGTGACGCTTTCTGCTCGTGGGCTCTGCCACCACCTGGGCATGGGGCTCTCACGTGGATTTTCACTTCTCCCGAAAGGCAGTTCCATCATCTTACCACATGATTTAACTCAGAGTCCAAACGGATCTGACCAATAACTGAATTAAACATCACCTACCTCTGCTTCTCCTCCTTTCTTCTTCCTATGCACGGCACGACTATTGTTGTAGCTGTCCAGATTTGAAATCTTGGTGGGATCTGCGATTTTCTGCATCGCCAGTCTTCTAGAGAGGCCTGTCAGTTGTACTTTCGGTTACTTCTTTGTATTTGTACTCTCACTACTTCCTTAAAAAAATTATCATTGCCTTCGTGCCTCCCAGGGCTGCTGTGCTTTGGCCGCTGCTGTGTTCAAAGGTCCCCAATGATTCCTCATTTGTTTGTTTGTTTTTAATTATCTTTTACAAAATAATAAAAAGGCATTTATCAGCAGAGGCTAAGGCATAATTTTGCAATTGCTTCATGGAGTCCATTGGGTCACGTATGAATGAAAGCTTATGAAATTATTTTGGCATTAAGCACCGAATTCCTTTCATACAAATTATCCACTCTAAAATCTTTTTGGGAATCAGGATCAAATGTATCGATCTTACATTTCCAGGATAAATTATTACGATGGGAATCCTTCTCTATATACTCTTTAGAAACCACTAGAGATCCACTGACTTTTCAAAACTTATCTACATATGCTACAAACACTTATCCACAAAAACTGTAAATTTCTTCGGCAACTTGAGATGTCCCTGAATCCCTGTAAAGCCTTTGATCCTTCTTATTGTTTTTTTATTCCTATATTCAGTTGTTTGTCAAAATTTTAATTGACACACTTTTACATGCAGGCCAGGTGTTGTAGTAATAGACACAGTGGTGCACAACAGGCATGATTTTGCCTTTGTGGTGCTTGTAGACCAGTCCTCCTTACTATTTCGGGTTGAAATTTATATATTTTTATTGTATATTCTATTTTTGGAACTCGAAGATCGTTTTCCTTGCTGAAAGAAAAGTAAATTCTATTGTCTGTTAGCAAATTGCTCTTTCTCAGGAGGCAGTAGGATTCTTCCTTTCCTGTCTTTTCTCTCCCATTGTTTCAAATATGATGGAAAAGTACTTTTTACTGTCCTAAGTATTTTTCACAAGTCTCAGCTCATTTTGAATGTAGCACTTTTGACACTGATTAAAAACATACTGTGTATATAGCTGTGTATGTTTTTTAACTTTATAGGTATATCTTAATTTTTTCCCATTTATTTAAATATATTCTGAAAACATGATATTTAATGTCTGTTTAATAGTCCATCTTATTTAACCATCCTCTATTTGGGGCTATTTTGTTTGAGTTCAGTTTTTTTTTTTTTTTGCTTATTCTGTAATTTTAAATAATGCTTCTGTGAACATCTTGGTACATAGTACTTTGCCTGCTTTTCTGATTATTTCCTTATGTTGTACTAAAATCTCTGAATATGGTTCCTTTCTTGTGCCCAGGGACTAAATAGGCTGACTGTTTTTCCAATTGATGTCCAGTGAATATATTTTTTACTCCATGATCTCTGGAACTTCTTGGATGACTGACCAGCTGGAGCGTTGATCTACCACGATCCCCCTCCAATTTACACACTTGCAGCCTAGGATACTGGTAAGGACAGGAGAAGGATGGAAAGGACCTATCCACCTTGCTGGGTGATGACAGTAGGGAGGGTAAACTCTTGTGTGCGTGCCTGTGTGCATGCCTGTGTGCATGGCTGTGTGTGCGTGCCTGTGTGTATGCTTGTGTGTGCATGGCTGTGTGTACATGGCTGTGTGTGCATGGCTGTGTGTGCATGCCTGTATGCGTGCCTGTATGCATGGCTGTGTGTGCATGGCTGTGTGTGCCTGTGTGCGTGCCTGTGTGCATGGCTATGTGTGCATGGCTGTGTGTGCATGGCTGTGTGTGCATGGCTGTATGTACATGGCTACGTGTGCATGGCTGTGTGTGCATGCCTGTGTGTATGCTTGTGTGTGCATGCCTGTATGTGTGCCTGTATGCATGGCTGTGTGTGCATGCCTGTGTGTGCATGCCTGTGTGCATGGTTGTGGGTGCATGGCTGTGTGTGCGTGATGGGTGCATGCCTGTGTACATGGATGTGGGTGCATGGCTGTGTGTGCGTGGCTGTGTGTGCATGCCTGTGTGCATGGATGTGGGTGCATGGCTGTGTGTGCGTGATGGGTGCATGCCTGTGTGCATGGATGTGTGTGCATGGCTGTGTGTGCGTGATGGGTGCATGCCTATGTGCATGCACGTGGGGGGAGGGGCTGTTGCTGTAGAAGGCATCCAGTTTATGGTTCCCTGTGAGTTGGGAAAATGGTAATACACAGACGTTTTAGAATGTCACTGAATCTTAGCTTACAAAAACCTGACACCCCTAACCCCAAAGCTTAGCCAACTATAGTAAAATATTTTTTCTCATTTTTATTAGCATTTCTTTAGATTTGCTACTTCTTTATTTCCTCTTTCTTTTCTGTACATGGTACTGGAGAGAGCGAGTGAACCATGTAAAGTATATATGCAGTTTCGGTTTCAACCTTACATTGTGGCTTTTTAACCTGACGCTCAAATCAGGAGCGGATCAAGTGAAGGTACTTATTTCTAAGAGGGTCCTTCTTAAAGCTCTCTCTCCAGTCATTTATTTGGGAACTACTTCCAACCCTAGCCAGTTAAAAAAATTATATACTGGAATATCCTTTTTAGATCCTCTTTTTGGTTGACTCTTCCTGTTATGATGTTCTGACTGTATTTTCATTCCTAGGATATTTCTAGGGTTTAACGTTTCAGTTTTGTCTGTCTTGTGACAAAGGAGCAGGATGTTACTGGTGTAGCGTCAGCGGATTGTACGGAGGGACTCCTCATACCTTGTGACATGGGAGCTTTCTTTTTTTTTTGAGACAGAGTCTCACTCTGTTGCCTGGGCTAGAGTGCCGTGGCATCAGCCTAGCTCACAGCAACCTCAAACTCCTGGGCTCAAGCGATCCTCCTGCCTCAGCCTCCCAAGTAGCTGGGACTACAGGCATGCGCCACCATGCCCGGCTAATTTTTTTCTATATATTTTTAGTTGGCCAATTAATTTCTTTCAATTTTTAGTAGAGACGGGGGTCTCACCCTTGCTCAAGCTGGTTTCGAACTCCTGACCTTGAGCGATCCTCCCGTCTCGGCCTCCCAGAGTGCTAGGATTACAGGCGTGAGCCACCGTGCCCGGCCGACGTGGGAGCTTTCTTTGTCCATGCTGCCTGCTTTGTCGTATGAGGCATGCCCTTGTAACTGAATTGTCGGGTCTAATTCCTGCCCAGAAATGTTTGTCTTGTGTGGCCACTGCGTGTTGCTGGGATGTGTGAACTGAGACGTCTGTTCGACTGCAAGTTTGCCTTTAGAATGTTTGAAGAACCCTCAGGTGCTGTTGAACGTGAAGGGCAGGACTTCTCTTAGGAAAACACAGGTTTCAGTACATTTTCTCCAGTCACGAGGCTGTCTAGAGAAACTCGAAAGCAAAGCAGTGAAAATTGTTGTACATGTGGCGCCATATGCCATATGCCGACAAGAGAAAGGCTGATCAGACCGGGCAAAGCCCCCATGGGTCCCTGTCAGTCTCCGGTTATCTCCTCGTGCTGCTTGTGACTCTTCCAGAGGGAAAGTCAAGCACCCTGCATCACACCAGACAAGTATCTGCTGCTGGGGTTTGTGTATTTTCCCCATGAATCTAGCCTCTGTTTTCAAATATATACGGTAGGCCACAAAGGTAGGCAATCAAACCTTGGCTGGCAGCAGATGAAGTTTCAGATGCTTGACTAAGCTACCTCATTGCCATCATCCTCCTCCTCTTATTTTAGACTTAAAAATTAAAGGCAACAGTGGCCAAATATCACCGAAGATATTGCAGTATTTTACTTATACAATAGAAATTATGTGTAAACTTTTTTTTTTTTTTTTTTGCTTTGTTTGGGGTCTGATTCCATGGATACCTAAGATTTGATTCCAAAACAAATGCTTCTAAATTCTTGGGTATTTTTATTGAGTGTAAAAGTCTGAATAGACGTAAGATAAAGCATCATGCCACGATGATGGTCTACTGCATCCGTCCGTGTTCCTCTGGAGCAGAAAGGAGACGAAATTGCCAAGGATGAAGCTGAAGAGGGCCAGCAGGGGACCACAGCTGATAACACCGAATCCAGAAGAATATCCTTCCCACTTCCTGTCCTCTGTGTCTCTACCCTGGGACCAGCGCTTTCTTGCTATAGCAAATGGCAGTGTTTAGAGCACTGTTCCTTTCCACACGACTCAAGGGAAATGTGTAGACAGGAGCCTTTTGGACCCAAGAGGGAAACTGAGGCCCGCAAACAAAGTGCGAACCATTGGTTCTCTCCATTTCAAGACATTTTATCAGCATTATTTAATTATAGTAGAATCCTCTGAGAATGAACAGCTCTGAGGATGGATAGAAACTCAAGGGCTAAAAGTGGACTCCGACTTCCATTTTAAATATTTAAGAATTTTTCCTAAGACTTAAAAGTAGAAGATGAAATTTGGCCTCATCATCGGAGGGGGAGCTTTGAGAATTCTTCCACCACATCAAACATGGTTTTAAAACTCCCTCCCCCGAGGAAGCTTTATCACCTGCAAAAAAATAAAATTTCGAAATCATTTTTTTCAGAGTGAGAAATTTACATGTTCTATTCAATAAAGTAAATTGAGTGTGACTTTAGTAACTTTGCTCCTGTAATTTTTTCTTTCTTATTTGTAAGTCTGAATTTAATTTGCCAGAAGCCCCTCTAAATCTGAATTTAAGCCCTTTCAGATTGATAAGGGTTAATTTTGGGGGCACACGTATATCATTTCATTCCAAATATTTGCTTTCATAAAAATGTAGACCAAACCAGGAGGGAAGTAGAGATGTGAGTTTCTCTTTGTTTTATATGAGAAATAAGACTATGAAAAGGGAATGAATTGGACTGGGCTTGGCATACTAAAATCTGGGCTGAACTGCTGCTATTCACCTGGAGAGGTTATTAGAGGTTGGATAAACCAGATGTAGGGAAATATTATACTTGTAGTTGCCTAAGCACACTTGGTGTTCGTCAACCATCCTAGCACTGGGAAGTAAGATGTAAAATGTGAGAAATAGGATATTTCCCTCTTTATGGAGTCCTAAAGGGTTAGTGGCAGCCCAGACCCTGGGTGGAATCAAAGGAGCAAACAGCATGGCCTTCTGTCAAAGATGAGATACTCCCGACACCTGGACGAAAACTCAGGGGTGGCTCCGCTAGGAGGGAAGCGCCCGTGAGATGTCACAAGTGACCAACAGGAATGTCTGGAGCCGGAGTTGAGAAGCTACAGCCAAGACATTTTTGTTGGACTGTGTAATCCTTCCCTGGGGATTCTCATAAATGCAAAGGTTGACAAAACTGTTAGTAGACCTGGACTTCCTACAGTTGCACAGAATGGGGTCTCACACTAGGAGAACTGGATTTTTGTTTAAAAATTAATCAATGATGGTTAAATGTTAACCAATGGCAAACTAGAAGATACTTAAATCACACATATGGCTTGCCAAGTAAAAAGGTAAGTATAGATTAAAATAAGAAAAAGTCATTACATCAACTTTTTGCTGAAGTTGCAAAAATCATCTGTTTTCTGGGCATAAGTTTGAGAAGTTTAATTTTTCATAACCATGTAATGAATGACATCTGTGAGATTATAGATTATTATACACTAACAAATTATCAGGCTTTCATATCATTATTTTCTCATCAATTTCATATTTTTCTTTTTTATATACATAATTGAACAATGAAGCAGTAACAAAAATGGGCTGCCTCAGAATTATGTATGTAAAATATTTGTATTAAAAAATGTTATCTCACTCTTAGCTTACTTTTAAAATGAAAAGTCAACTTAAAACCTTATTTCAAATCCTACAGTTAAAATTTGACACAACTGTAGCTATAAATTAGAAAGAATTTTATAATAACAAATACATCCATTGCATTAACTGAGTTATCAATAGTTTATTTTTCTAGTCTTTTTGCTATATAGACTTAACCCTACCAATAAATCTGTTAAAAAAACTTAAAAGAAAGTTTGTACTTATTCTTCCTTACCTGTTTAAACACTCTATTAAAGAAGTCATGGAAGAAATACAGACGATAAAATTAGGGGCGACACAACAAGAGATGCATAGAGTAGAGAACTATCCGGGCTCAAAATCACGGAGGATGAATCCGCCTGTGGGTAAAACTCAGCCAGGAGAGTTTGGCTCCTGTATTTTCCAGAATATGGAGATCTCAGGATTTCTTAAGATTCCAAGTTGAACACTTCTTATGTACGTAAGTGCCTGAGAAAACAAAGAGAACATTCAGGATTCTGTTGGATGGTCTTAATGAACCCAGCTCCATAAATGACCAAGAGCTTCTGTTTCCTAAGTCTTCCCTCACTCCGACACTTGGACAAAGACTGATTCTATTCTTCAGTTTTGGTGGTGAGATGGGTGCTTGGGCGTTCATCAAGAAGTCCGGTGGGCAGTGTGTGTACTCGTGCGTGTACCATCTGTCTTCAAGAGGAGTAACTGTGAGATCCATGTGGATGAGAGGAAAATTCTAATCTAATTTAACTGGCAACTCACCCAGTCCCAATTATTGGTGTAAAAAAGTGACCAGCGGCTGCCATGAGAATATGCAACTTGCTCTTCTGGACACTTGATCACTGTCTCCTAAATAACCTTAAGTCTTAACCAAACATAACTGGAAGTAGATTCCCTCGAGAACCTTGTGCTGTGGTCACAACAGCAGAGCTTGTGCTACAGACATTAATGTAGTTAATAACTAAAGCAAGTTTTCAAATTAGAGCATGATTTAGACATTCTCAGTAAAGCCTCAAGTTATGGAACACCATGTTATTTTAATGTACAGAGTTGTCCTACTTTGATAATAAAGTACAGGCTGTAAGTTCTGAATGTCATCAGTTGTTTTCAGAAAAGTGCTGTTATTTTCCTGTATCTTTTGTAAATCCTAATTGTTCTTTTTAGTGTCAACTCTGGAAGGATGGAGGGAGGAGAGCGCTCGATCTCTCACGGGAGCCTGTGGCCCGTGGTGTCTTTGAAGCCTGTGGGTCTCTGTTGGGATTAATATATATCTGAGCCATAGTGGTGGCAGAGACAGTAAACCTTCTTTCAGTGTAGGTCACATTATGTTTGAAGTCTAACCTGGAGTGTCTTCCCTGGCCCCCAGCACCATGGCACTTTCTGTGTGATGCCAGTCAACCACCAGGAAACAGCAGGGATGGACAATATTATTGCAACGCTTCGTGACCACATCATGCAAGCTACGTTAGTGTCCTTACTAGCAACGTGAAGAAGATACTGTGCATGGTGTCCAGGTGCCCTTGCCTTTGATATAGAAAAACTAGGGAAAATGACTGAAGAAATGATAATTTATATATATATGTATATATATATGTATAAATTCACTCTCTCTCTATATATAGAGAGAAAAATACAGTGCATGAGAAAAATATATATATATATATATATAGAGAGAGAGAGAGAGAGGAAGTGAAAATTCTCTGATCCTTTCTATTCCCATATCCTAGTGCTAACCACCGTTAGTAGTTGACTCCAACTATTCTGAGAATAGTCAGGGAAAAATTCTTGCACAGCAGGGAACAGTAAAGTTTTAGTTAAGCTCTCAGGGGACAACCTACTATTTCTAAGTTAGATGTTGTGCTGTACCTGCATAAAAACAATTAATATTAGATTGAAATCTTGGCTAATGCACTGAGATAATACACACTGTGCTCCAAAGTGAGGTTAGAAAAATCTTGGTACAAAATTTCCAAAGGAGGTGTCGAAAACCAAGTTTTGCTATTTTTAAGCTGTTTAACTCACTCAGAAATACAAAATGTTTAGGAGACTTGAAGATTGAAGGGAAGATTTGGGGAGAGGAATGTTTGCATGCTATAACTCTTCTATCACATGGTGGGCAGGATGGAGAAATTTCTGTGTTTATCCTCGGCCAAGAGAAAGGGCCCTTGAAAAGACCATTTGAAGAGCTGGATGTCTGCTGGGCACAGCAGAAAAATACAGTGCATGAGAAATCAAGTTTGATAAAGTGGATGAACTTGTCTTAGATGGTTTGCACTTCATAAATCCAGTGGCTTTTCTCAAGATGATACAAAAAGAAAAAATTTTATAATGAATAATGAATATCACATTAATTGCTTAGAAATTAAATACAGAAATTTCACTTTAAAAAAACAATGTCTTATACATGAGAATTAATACTCTTAGTTTTGTTTGAAAATGTAACATTTATATTCCAGGGTAAGATGAAATAAAGATGTGTATATACCCATAAGCACATGCTTAAATAATTTTAAATATAACAACACTTAAAATTGGTGAATTTTACTGTGTATAATTCATACCTTAATAAAGCTGATTAAAAATTGCATTATCTGGAAAAGTCTGTTAAAAGTTATTGGAAAGAATAGAATAATGTTAAGTTCCTGAAGCATAATTCAGTATCGTGGTAAATGTATGTCCATGATATTTATGTAGAAAACCTTGATATCCACATTACAAAATATAAAATCTCTCTTGCTTTGGGTCCATACCAATCATTTATGTTTGCTGTCTTTTATGTTTACTTTCCCACTGATTTAACATCAACTCCTGGCCCATTACATTTAGAAACATAGTGATCACTTTTTAAAATACAGGCTCTGTGCTTGCCAGATGGCTTTGGAAGTTGTCCCAGTAATGTTTTCCTTGTCATAATCCACAACTCCATCATGAATGAGGTCATTAGGGAATGACATCATTTTCAATACCTCCTACAGTATAAAATTCAAAAAACCACACACACCCAGCAACTCTTGCCTTCTGTTTGTTTCTCTTACATAATCGTGTCCTAAGTGAATCACGACAGTTCCTAAATCACACACACACAAACATGCAATGTCACTTGAAATCATGCAACTGGAGGAATTTCTAAGGACATGTTTGGTTGTGGGTGGTCACGAAGTACTAAAGGCTTCAGAAAGCACTAGGGGCATCTGAGGAGCAGGCCAACAGGAAGAGGCCACCAAGAGTTGGTAGATGAATTCAGAAAAAGTAGGAAAGCATCTAGGAAATTTTCTGCCTTCTTTACTCCTTCAAGAGACTACTTAGAAAGTTGCCGCTGTCCTTAAAAGAAGAATTATATAATAAATAAATTCCCATGTATTTATTCTGTCCTACGCCATATAGCCAACAAATATTTATAATCCATACATGATATATAATAGTATAAGCAGTGGGGATAGAGTTGTGAGGATGTTAGATGTGGTCTCTGCCCTCATGGAGCTAAAATTCCAGTTGGAGGGGCAATCAGTCATTAACCAATTACAGGGATAATTTCAAATTTTCAAATATCATCAGTGTTATGAAGAAGTACATGCTTCCATAAAAGTCTATATCAGAAGGTCATAAGCTTATCTAGGATCATGAAATCTTCCGTGGGCTTGGCCTTATAAAATAATAAGGACTTAACTACAGGAGGAAGCGTGGTGCGTGGAAGAGAATGTTCCAGAAAGAAGAACCTCATGTACAATGTTCTTGTGACAGAAAGAACACTATTGTGGAAGCAAGTTGATGGGACAGAACTCTAAAATTGAGAAGGGAAAAGATGCTTTCTCTCTCAGTAAAAATATTCTTTTCCATCAGAAAAACATTTTTGGATAAAAATATTTCCTCCTTTAAAATCAAACATCTTTTGAAAGGGTGTTCCACCTTAAAGTGGATTATTTTAGAAAATAAATAATGTCACTAAATAATTTGGTTCTTAGACAATGGCTTGGGAGAGGAAGGGGGTGTTGAGTGAGGCCCACGTCTAGAACTATGCTACTTATCTACTCAAAACTTGCAGATTGGCATTTGGGGGGAGTCCACGTAAAGATTTTAACCCAGTGCACTGGTAATGTTAGATGATTTAACAGCATTCAACAAATCGTTATAGAAAGCTTGTTCTATCCCAGCCACTGACTGGCTGGCCTCAGAGGTCTTGGCATGTCTTATTGTGGTACCCACATCGGTAATGACAGCAATAACCCCAGAGACACAAATGAACAGGAATGACAAAGGTTTGGCCGCTGAACTTTTTCTCTTTCCTTCTGGGTGGTCCTAGTTTTCCAGGTGTGTGCTAGAGCTTATTGCAAATACATGTAGTTATTAATACAATTGCAGCTGCTCTGATCTGGCCTGATTGAGGTAGAGTAGGAGGTTTTCTTGCACAGAGAAGTAGCTTCTGACACAAAATAGTGTGATTTTTTGCATCACACTATTTTGGATTTCATGATTGTATGTTAGAAAATTTTGCAGGGGGAACCATTTAAATAATATAAATATATAAGATTTATCAAGTGCTCACTCTGTCAATTATTGTGATATATATTCCCATTTATCTTATTTACTACTGAAAAATGATGCATGACAAAAAGTTCTATTGCTACGTCTCTGATGAAGCTCAGAGAAATAGGTCATTTTTTTCAAGGTTACACAGGTAGTAAGGTGGCAGAACTGGGATCCAAATCCAGAACCCAGGCCCTGAACCCACACGCCTCATTATTTTGGTTGATATGTGAATGCCTATAGGTACCAATTTCTTGGTTAGCTGAATATTTCTAAGACCATAGTTGCTTTGGAAAGCTCAAAGTTTTCACTTATAATAAGAAGATTTGACCATGTTCGTCTAGTTTCTTGGCTTATTAAAGAGACTGTATATGAATTAAATAAATCTCTAAATGCATATGGTCTGGGATATAACATTACATATACATTTATGTAAATCAATTAAAATATGTATATTTTTAGCAATTTCTAAGCTTGATCATAATTATTGGTATAATTTCTCGATTCAACAAAATGATATAATACATAATCAATATGGTGTAACCAGGCAGATTCTCTCTGTTACATTTTCAGAGATTTCATAGTATACAAAAATGATGATTAGTGATCCAATTTATTTTATAGAAGAAATAGATATGCTTTCTCTGTGACAGAAATCATATAATCATCTTCCACTCCTATATCAAGCCAGTGCTTCAAAAAGTGCTTCAAGGACTACTACCTTCCTGGATGTGACGTTATGTTATGAAAGTGTTCAGTGGGAGATTCTGGATTCCACATTTTTAAAGGTTTCATTTATTGTAGAGTCATCAGTGCTTTCCATATGCTGAAGTGCATTACAGTTTTACAAAAGTACAAACACATTTTATTTCTCAGATTTATTTGACCAGGACTAAGTCATAGGTCAAAATTGGAAAACATTGAGTTAGACTAAGGAAGGATTAAATTCATCCACAAAAACTCAGGGATTAAAAAACTCATCATTTTAAAAGGAGGGAATTAGATGTGTATATTTAGAAAATTTCATATTAATTTAAAGCAAAATTTGTAGATGAATAAATAATTAGCAAATCATAGACATAATAATAGAAGAAATAGAACAGTTAAGTCATGTTGTGGGGGATTTTAAGAATTAAAAATATCTTTCTATGTCTCATATACACTTAAACTTATAAATCAGATTTAAATATTTATTTAAGACAGTTTAGTCATGTTTAGGATAAATCACGCATTATTGGATTTTAAAGGCAGTCATACAAAGACTGAGAAAGAAAATACCTCAAGTGCAATAGCAATTACTAATGATAGTCTGTAATGATGGAACATTGTTTCTAAGGATAAAAATACACTATTACCGTTATGATGGATGTCCTTAACACATTGGTTAACATTAAATGTCAGTGTATCAAAGACAACTTAACATTTCCAGGAGCTAGTCCTCACTGAGTTACAGTGAGAAGTGTAAGAATTCCATCTGACAGCATGTCACTGGTGAAATCCACCTAGAATCTCTGCAAATTGCTGCTATTGTCTATTTTGCTTCCTTCAAAATCTCTGGGGTATCTACTCAGTAGGTATACCAGGAAAACAACGATGGGAAGAAATTCTTGTGGGATACAGCAATACAATGGATGGCTAATGAGCAATAAATAAAATTTATTTGTGGTCAGCAAAGAAAAGAGATGACAGATAATTGTGTGTCATTTTATCCTTTGTGTTTCCAAAAAACAATGACCTATTTTTATTTTCTCTCATATTCCTAAAGTGTATTTTGTGATATCCATTAAGTTGCAACTTTTAGAAACCTGTCACATACTCTCAAAAACTCTTATTTCACTTCAGGTTAAATCCTCATTTGTATTACACAATCAAACAGAATATTTGCCAAAACAAATAAATAGTTCATAATGTAGCTCATTTAAAGAAAAGGAAAAGCAAAACAATACCTTGTTTTATTCAGGGAACTGACACTATCATTCTAACAGGCAGACATTTTAAATACTAAAAATGACTTAAAGTTATTATGAAAAGTATGAATAATTGTTAATGTGGGTGAACAGGTATGTTTTTCAATGATTCATGGACAAAAATTATTTCCATGGTCACGAAAATCTATTTCTAAAAGGAAATATATAGAGATTTCAACAGCTCAATAAAAAGGCTTCTATCTTTAGATGCAGTATTTAGTGAAACGTTTACTGTTTTTGTCTTGGATGAAGATCTTTGTAATATTTGGCCATGTTCAAGCTTATCAGAGGTTAAATTCTGAAGATGCTAATGCCAAAAAGTTATCACTTATATTTTGTCATTGTAAGAGAAGTCCCTAGAGTTTGAAATATTATTTTCTGGGAACTTGGAGGTCTTCTTAGAAATCAGGCTTTTTAGAATTACAGATGTGAAAACTTAGTGTAGTGATAATTTGATCATGAAATCAACAGGGAATGACCTCATTAAAAGATTTGGAGATGTCTTACATACTTTGATTAATCTGGCATGAAGGCTAAATTTTCTTTTCAAATCTTATAAAAAGAAAAGAATTATGTTTACCTTTGGCATCTACTTCACTCAACATAAAGTATGTACATTATCTGACATACCTAATTTAAAAACAAAAAGCTTTACATTATCCAGAAACTTTTATTTTTGCTACAAATTTTTTTTCATGAAAATGCTTCCTTGTTTCTAGTAGGAAAAGATATTTTCTGAAGTTGGATTCACTATCTTGAACCTTTTACAAATATAGTTGTTTCTTACCACGACTACATTTTCTTATAATAAACTTAAGCCACAAAACCCAGATGCCACTGAATGTATGGACCTGAATTTTGAGAAAAAAATTCTAAAGATTTCTTGAAGCCTTTGCAGAGACCAGGAAGATTTATAACCACCTAAAATGTGCTGATACGTTTTGGAGATTTATGCCATGTTATTAAACCACATAAGTGTTGGATACGGATTGACAGGGTTTGACTACTAGCTCATTTACTAGCTCAGTGGCCTTGGATAAGTATCTTAAATTCTCTAAACTTCAATTTCTTCATCCAAAAAAGAAGAAAATTATCGAATTTGCCATTTTTTGCTGGGAATATTAATTAAATAAGGTGACGTATATAAAAGCACCTAGTGTACCCACCACATTGTTGGAACTGAATGAATGGGAGGTATAATGTGTTTTCTTAGTTAAGTCCCCATGTCGCATTGACTTGTTCAATGCTTGTGATTAATTGTTCAAAATCACAGAAGAACAATATATCAACAGTTTGCTTTTGATGGCTAATTAGCATGCTGCCCATTAACTCATGTGCTGTAGTATAGAATGTGACTCTGATAAACTATGCATATGTGGTATTTAGTCACAGACCAGACTTGCACGGCCACCAGAGTGTTTTGCTCTTGTAGCATGAGAACCTGCTCACAACTCGAAGCGGAGGGAGAAGAGCCAGGTGGCAGCAGGTGCTGGGAACTTGGGTTAGTGAATGAAGTCGGTCTGGGAAGAGAGTAGGGTGGACATGGAGCTTGCTGGGAACTCCACAGGGGAAGATCATGGCCCACCCATCAAGGGGCAGGGGCACAAAGAATAGGGCTTATCCGGAGAAGAAAGGAATCGGGGCCACCACAGTAATGAGCAGGGGACAAAGGCGGGTCAGCTGCCCGTGGGAGGTAGGCAGCAGGACAAAAGATTCCTGTTGAAGGAAGAGAAAATTCACTATGGTTCTGAACTTAACCATTTGCACTGGTGTGCAAGATCATTTCTCCATTAACTTTTTATTTGAAATATTATACACAGATCATGGAATCCCCCCATTTTACCCCCACTTACCCCCATTTTACAGATGGATAGATACATAGAGTCACGAAGCGTTCGGGGTTTATTATTTTAAAAATTATATAATGAAGTAGAATTTAATTTCAGAATTAGATGTGCTTTTATTATCATTCTATTATTTTTCTGGCTATAGATTTTTACCCAAAGCTGATACCATTCACCTTTCTGCTTTCTCAACTCAGTGATCCAAGAACTACAATGCATCTCTAAACCTGTGCTTGCCTCCCAACGGAAGGCTGCACGATGCTTAACAGCTGTGTTCAGATGTATAGAGAATTTCTATAAAGAGACAAAAAGGACTAGATCTTTTCTACTTTTTTTTTTACTGAAAGCAACATAAGAGGAATATTAAGTTCAAGGAAATGTCATATAGCTAGTGAGTGGCAGAAGTTGGATTTAAAGAAGTCCTTCTATCTCCAAAACTCGTGTTTTCTCCTGTACTATACTGCCTCCAACTTCAGATGTGCACTTCTAGGATAGTATTTACTAGGCAAAAGTTATAAATTTTACTATTTTTTAGCTACTCCTATCCTTTTATCTAGAAGTTTATCAATTAATTAATTAATTAATCTACAGATTTGCTTTTTTTGTTTTCTTTTTGAGACAAGGTCTTGCTCTGCAGACCAGGCTAAAGTGTGGTGGTGTCATCATAGCTCAACACAGTCTCAAACTCCTGGGCTCAAGGGCTCCTCCTGCCTCAGCCTCCCGAGTAGCTGAGACTACAGGCGTGCGCCACCACGCCCAGCCAAGACTTGCCTTCTTTAGTCTAGAGGATCATAAATGATTTGGCAGGGTGGTCTCTTGTATCTCCAGCTTCTTTTCTTCCCTTTCGTGATATTAGAAGAGTTTTTCTTAATACACAGGAAGAAAAGAAAATAAAAAAAAGATTTTTTTTTCCTAGTTTGTTAGTTGTCTCACTGAAAAGCATCTTTGGTATTTACATTTTATTTTATCTTTTTCAGTTTCTTGCCTAGATGTGTTTATTCTAATTTCAGAAACAGTGATATTATTATAACAGGGAAACTCTCTTATTCTTTGACTTCTGATTTTATTTTAATTGGTCTTATTTTTAAGCCGAAGTCAGCATGCATAGTATTTTTTTTGTAGCATACAGTTATTATTGACACTGTTTTAAATCTTTAATGGAACCACTATGTTATATGGCTTTATATGGCTGTCTTACTACACTTTTTCCCCCCGCCAGAAATAGGGGCTGATTCAACTATGTTTTCAACAGAGACCAATGGTTGATTCAGCTTCTGTCCCCAAATGATACTTAAACAACAGATGAGAAAACCGTCTTCTATGCACTTTCAAATTCTCCCTAGCAACAGAATGCCTGACACCCAGGCGGGGATCTTCCTGTCACCTTCAAGTCTAACTTTAAGTGTTGACTGAATTATATAATAGTTACCAAAACTATGTGGACTCAGGGACGAACAAGTCATTTGTCATAAACTGGAGATAAATGTGAGCCTCAATGTCAAGGGGAAAGGCAGGAGCCTGGTCCTGGGAACTGTGCCCAGGTGCCAGCTGATCATCACCTGCGAACGGGGACGCTGGACCGTCTTTCCTGTGGCCGGCCTGGCTGCCCAGTTCCACACAGGCAGCTTCATCCCTTTAACAGATAAAAGCATTTGGTCATTTTTCAGTGACCAACTTAGCATTTTACGGTGGGGAAAGTGCCAAGTTTTCCTAGATTTATTACCTGTTATTGTTTTAGCATGTTCTGTGATATATTCTCTTTCTTTTAGGAGGATTCTCTCTTTCTCAGAGCTATTACATTTCATTCATTTTTGGAAAGTCAGAAAGCACACCTGAAGAATGATTTTATTAGGAAGGCCAACCATTTGATCATCTCTCTAAAGAGTGTGACAGGAAAAAGGATATTCTTTTTTTCTGAGGAGAAGGACACCATATAAATGAACCCATGCACATTAGATGAAACATTTTGCATCATTACTTTTCAAATAATAAACAGCTAATTGTCAGAAAACTTTCCTGTCAAGTATGTAAACAAGGAGCCAAAGACCATAGTCTCAGAGAGTAAAAGAAATCACCTGAGTCAAGAAACATTCAGACGGGGGCATATAAGAATTTTAATGAGGATGATACTCACGGCAGTAGTCGCTGGTACTGTTAATAGCTTTGAGCATTGGATGTTACTGCTCTTTATCCAAACAGCATGGGACAGTGTTTGTGTGGGTAGACTCACGACCTGTGCCATCTGCGTTGGAATCCTAGCTGTGTCACCTGACAGCTACGCGTTTTTTGGATAATTTACTTATTTATCCTCCCCAAGACTCAGTTTTCCCATACTCAAATAAAGGGTAGTAAAATTACCTACCTCAGAAGAATATTATAAAGATTAAACTAGTTATTTTGAAGTACGTCTGACTAAATCCTGTAGAAAATAAATTTTAAAATTAAACTTAATTTTATCTCAACTAAAAAATATCAAATGGTTACTTTTTATTGTTAATTCCCTAAGAGAATAGATTGCTCATATATATATATATATATATACATATATACATATATATATGTATGTATGTACCTCACAGGCATAATAAAAGATTAGACACAAAATAGAGGCCAATCAATATTTGCTTTTAAAAATAAACGAAAATCTATTCAAGAAGACATCAAATTGCATCATGCTACCTTACTTTTTGTCTTGTAATTGGACTAAATACAGCCCTTGGTGCACAGATATGGCCTTTGAGTTTCAAATGTCTCCATTTGCTGAACTGTTCAGGTAAAATTCTTACTATAGCTCATGTTATAGTGGATTTGTTAAAAACTGAAATCAAAAAAACCAACCAAAAAAAAACAAAAACCCCAAACAATGAAAAAATAAAAAAACCTAAATCAAAATGCTATATTTATACTGTCTATAAGTAGAATAAAATGCGAACAGTTTATTTGTAAGTCGCATTTAAATAATCCATATTTATAAAAAATTTTAAGAATTGTAATTCCACCAAGCTTCAATGTAAACAATTGCATATTCACTTAAACAGCAATAAAATTAAGAGAAAAATTTCAAGAATTTTTTAAAAAACTGGACAAAATAAATTTAAAGTGGAAGTGATTTACTCTTAAAATTGACATTTAAATTTTCTGCATTTGCAAAATATTATTTGCATTGTAATTCTAGCAAACTTCTATATGAATAACAGTATAATCACTTACTAGCAAAGTTTCTTTAGGAAAAAACAAAGGAATTTTGCTGTGGTTCAGAAGTTGTCTCACGGGAGGGCTGGATTCTTCGGCAGGGTGTGGGGACAGAGGGTTTACCCAGTGCCTGGCGTAGAGACATTTCTTGTCCCTAATGGAAACTATGTCAGGCCGGGGGCTTCTCTCAATGATGAGCGTTCTTTGGGATGTTCATACTCACCTTTCATGGACTAGAGAAAAAGAGGGCGTTTTCTCCCCATGAAATGCCCCTGGACGAGGCAGAGGACGAAGGCTGGAGCTGAATCAGGTGCACGTACATGGCCAAAGTCATCCTCAGTGGCATTTCCACTGGATTCCACTTTTGCTGATGCGTGATCCTACAATGTTAACAAAAGACAGAGTAAGTTTTAAGTTCTGCGTGTCCAGAGAGAGTGTGCCCGCTTAGAAACAAGGGTGTCCGTTGTTGGACAAGCACCGCGACAGGGACACAGACCCTCAGGTGTCATGGCAATGCAGAAACTAACTTGGTTGGTCCTCTCAGCGTCTAAAATATGCTCCGCCTGAAAACTGCAGGGGCGTGAGGAGCCTCTTTAAATCTAAAGGATTAAATTTAACCTCTGCCTTATTGAATTTTTTTCCCCCATAATATGTATTTTCTTTTCTTAATTCATCGAATTTTCTTCCGGCCAATAGAACTTTCAACGAATTACTTATTACGAGCTTTTTTTCCTTAAGGGAAATCATTTGGCTTTAATAAGAGCAACTACTTCTTTTTAACATTTTTCTGTATGAATTTTTGCCTGTTGTAGGTGCAGCTGTTCACAATTACGGCCGATAGTTCCATCTGCTTTGGACAGCTCTTCCTCTATCATTAAGTGGTAAATTCTCTATTGAATGAATATTGCAGTATATTTTCCTTCCTTTTCTCAATGGAGGTCAGAAATGACTTTAAGTTTTTTGGTGAAGATTTCAAATATCACTTTTTTTTTTTTTTTTTGAGACAGAGTCTCACTCTGTCTCCCAGGCTAGAGTGCCGTGGCGTCAGCCTAGCTCACAGCAACCTCAAACTCCCGAGCTCAAGCGATCCTCCTGCCTCTGCCTCCAGAGTAGCTGGGACTACAGGCATGCCACCATGTCCAGCTAATTTTTTTCTGTTTTTAGTAGAGGTGGGATCTCACTCTTGCTCAGACTGGTCTTGAACTCCTGACCTCAAGCAATCCTCCCACCTCGGTCTCCCAGAGTGCTAGGATTACAGGCATGAGCCTCCGTGCTGGATGAATACCACCTTCAGACTGTGCATTTTTGTCCTCAACGAGAAGTTTGGAGAATTTTAATTTGATCTGTAAATTCCTTATATGTAATGGAAACATTCTTGAGAAGATGAAAATTGTAAAAAGAAAATAATTTCAGTAAAAGCTGATGTTTCAAAGAAAAATGTTGGAATTTATAGAGCCTTTCTAAACCAGGCTTATTTTTTCTCTGAAGACTATTTATGTAAACGTAGCTGAAGATATGTTATCAAACGTAAACATGGCTTTGATAATTTTCCCAATGTCTGCTGATGTAAACATTGTCCATGATAATATTAAAAATATTACTGTCATCACAGGACAAGTTAAATATGTGACTTTAGCCTCCCATCTTTGGTACCTGCAGGAAACAAGTGAGTTTCCTTTCTTGGTGTTTACATGAAATATGCCTGCCATCGGATTATTGTCACAAGGTCACCAACTTAAACTAATAATTGTTCCTTTCTATTTTGCGAAACAGTCGATTGTTAGGGAATGAATCTCAGATGATTTAAGTTTATATGCCTTTGTGGAATAGCTCTGGGTGTGGGTGTGTGTATTTGGGGAAAGGCTTCAATATTTCTGTATTGATCTTACTGTCAACGGACGGCTTATTCAGTTGGATAGTGGCAATCGTTATCTATGTCTACACCTGCTGTGAGAACACAAATGGGTGCTTATCAGAGCCTGGAATTGCCAGAAAATTAACTTCTTGTTTCTTCTCAAATATGATGAAAGATGACAACAATAAAACACTCTTGTAAAATGACCTTTGTTTTCTATTGTATTTCA
Source organism: Cheirogaleus medius (assembly GCA_008086735.1). NCBI lineage: Eukaryota > Metazoa > Chordata > Mammalia > Primates > Cheirogaleidae > Cheirogaleus > Cheirogaleus medius. The sequence goes on from VBSM01002912.1 coordinate 8,430,756, forward strand.
TTATGGGGAAGAAAAATGCTAAAGACATTTTTCAAAAGCCTACATTTCACCCAAATAAACCCTCTATTCAAAGACATGTGTATACAGCATATGTATTTATGTATAAGCAGAATTTTTGTTTATGTCTGTGTATACAATATCCTTACCTCTTTTCATTATAGGATAAAATGCAAATCTAGAAAATCCTCTCAGAGGAGATTATCTTTTAGCATATTTGAGTTAATTTTAGGACAGTAAACCACAAAACTTGATTCAATTACCGACTTTATTTGATTTTGTTTATTTTTAATGAATTCTTTTGTGATTTTTGTCTGGATAAAATTCAGGCTGCATTACTGTACCTTTTGGAACACACCCACCAACAAATTGCAAACTTCTGCAACTTCGACATTTGGGAATTATTCTTTTGTTAAACATTTTACAAAAAAAACCAAAAAATTAAGAAAATATAATTTACCAGGACTTTCTATAACTTTTGTAGTTATATTTGTTATAAGATCTGGGAACGAATACATTTCCAGTGTAAACCCAAGCATTTTTATTAAAAACTTGTGTTTCTGCTGTTAGTTTGAGAACATCAAATGTCCTATTTACTCCCCATTATTGTCCCAGTCGCTGGAATGAAGTAAAGGAGACTGCTAGATCGTTATGAAATCATCGTGATGGGTAGGCTTTTGAGTTGTCATTGTCACTTATAGCATCGTAGTAAGTATCTATTGTTAAGCGGTATTTTATACTCAACATGTGCCTTCGCGTACAAGATGGTCCTTACAAAGAACGTATGAGATATGAAAAACGGACACTCAGAATATGTCTATCTTACAAATGAGGAACATAACAGCTGCCATAGTCATCCAAAACTCAGGTCTTCTCAGGTGTGGTTCACTATCCTTTCCACTGAACTGCCTCTCATCAGATACCTGCTCAAGCCAATAATCACACAGAGCACTGATCATTACATTAAATAACATCTTCAGGGAGAGATGTGGTTGGAATTCTGTTTATGGTCTATTCCAATGTATAACCATTGATCAATAATTTACTTTATAATTTGACCAAATTATTTGACCAAAATTTAAGTTCATTTCTTTGTAAGAGGACTCAGGCATTATGACAGAAGCAAGTTATATTTTACACACGATAAGCTTTTTATATACTTTCAGCATTTCTAGTCTTTTCCTCTTCTCTCAATGTCTTTAATCTCTTCAGTAAGGCATGCATTACTTTCTCTTGTAGTAAGTTTTATTCCATTCAATCTTTTGTTTCTCTGTTCTACTCTGCTCTCAGTATTTGTGTCTCCAGCTGATTTTATACATTTCTTTCAAACTCTGTTTAGCGCTGTTTCATATTCAAAATCTTAACTGGCTCTCTACAGCATGCAGAGATACACCCTTAGCTGGGCATTCACAACCTTCAGTGATGTGATCTAACCTATTGTCGCAACCTTATTTTCCTCAACACTCACTGGTGACTTCTACATAATTGAGTTTCAGCCTGAACTAGGATGGACTTGTGAAGTTGTGGTTTTAGCATTCGAGATGTTGATTTATTGAATAAATATTCCCAAAGGTCCGTGACATCCAGTTACTTCCCATTCTGTTGAGGCACTGTTTTGTGTCGCAAGCATTATAAGCTGGTGTGAATGTGAAAACAACGCTCTGGTCAAAGTACGGTTTTGTATCCACTATACACAGGTATATAGTGAAGGAGATTTCAAACTTTTTGGTCTCGGGACCCCTTCACACTCTTAAAAATTGAGGCCTCCAAGGAGATTTTAAGCATTGAGCTTATAAGGGTTATATCTATAGATATTTATTCTATTAGAAACTAAAACTGAGAACTATTAATGCATTTAAACTATTTTAGTTTATTTATCTAAACTAATGTTAGCTACCAATTCACTGAAGTTAACAATAATAAATCCATTATATGTTAACATGAATATACACTTTCATGAAAAATAAACATTTATTTAAAAAAATTATGAGAAGAGTGACACTGTTTTACTTTTTTGTTTTTGCATTTTTCTTCAATCTTTTTCCTAACAAACTATAGCTTGATTCTCATATCTATTTCTGAATTGAATCTGTTATACATCATTCATAATTTAGCTTTTGGATAACTCCACTGTATACTTACGAAAGAATGAGAGTGAAAAATAGCAAATAACTTCCAAATATTATGGCGAATATTGTTTTGAGTTTGTGGACCCCCCACAAAGTGTCTCAGGAACTCTCTGGAAAGTCTTTGGGACACAACTTGAGGGTCACTTGTCTAGTAGTTAAGAGCCAAGGCGCTGATGCCCCACTGCTTGTGTGTTCAAGTTTCTTCGCTCTTAGTTCCGTGATCTTGGGAAAGTTATTAAACTTCTTACGCCTCAGTGTTTTCTTCTCTAAAATGCAATTAACAGGAATATCTATTTCTTAGATGTGTTTCGAGAATTGAATGAATTAACATATGATTTACAGTTACAACAGTTCCTAGCTCTGGGCGTAGTCAATTTTGTGGCAAGGTCAATATATATATATATATATATTTTCTATCAGAGGGTTCCTCTCTCATCCCTGGTCTTCAATGTCTTTTCTTATCCACATTAATATTTATTTGTTTTAAACACAGAATAACAGGGAATATCTTTTTTGTTGATCAAGTCTTTAGGCAATGTTAATCCTTTGATATTTGTTTAGACGTAGCTAAATTATTCACACAGATTTTAATATGTACTTGAAAAAAAGAAGACCAATGTTCCAAACATTTTTATTAACCTGGAAAGTTTTACTCATTCCCTTCATATGCATCAATCTTCCTTTTCTTTCTGCAGTCTGTCACGCTTAATTTAATACTTCTCTTTAGGTTAAGAGAACATAAGCCAGTCAATTCTAGAATTGACTGGCTTACGGTCCATTCGTCAAATTGCTATTGCGCATGTGCCAGGCATTCTGCTGAACTTTGCTGTGCAATCTTACAGCCTAGTGGTAAGGATACACGTTAAACCAATAACAGCACACTAAATGTATGAATAAGAATGCAAGAAGATTTTGAAATACTCTTTCTTGTGTCTTTTTATGCTTTGGATATTATTTTCTATGACATATTCACTTATTTTAATATTTTTACCTTCATTTTGTTGTATGTAAAATAAACCAGTAAGAAGTGATTGGGCAGAAAAGGAAGCCATGGAAAGAGCATTAGTTGATCTGGGTTCTGGTTTCAGCTTTCGTGCTAATTAGCAATATAATTTGAATGACATATGAGCGTTTCATCTCATTTTTTTCCTCAGTTGCCAAAGTAGGCAGTTGTCTAAAATCTCTCCTAGAATGAGTGTTCCATTTGTTATTCTAAGGATATCTTTACCACAATTTTCATATGTTGTTTGAATGAGGAAATTATTCTATTATAGTATTTTTTTATTACATTGTAATTATTTCTTTTAGCCTCTCCACTCGTGGGACTTGAAAGCCAGTTTCTAGATCCTCTTTATCTTCGTGTACGCCGTGCAAGTTTCGTCGAATGTTGAATGTACTTTTAAATTGTATTTGTGATGACAAATATTCCCAAAAGACTTTTCATTAAATTTCCTGGAATGCCCAACAGAAACAGGGCCTAAAACTATTTTTCTGAGTACACTGAAAACAAAAATGAGTGTTGCATGAAGGTCAAATTTTAAGGAACAAGGGCAACCCTTGGCTGGACTTTTCACATATGGAATGAGGGTCACAAGTCTTTAATTTTATTTGTGTCCAGAAGATGGCACTAGTGCCTCAAACAAAAGCCCAGTTTGAGGCCAACAGTAACAATGTAAGATAATGCGTACATTTAAAACACTATGCAGATGTCATAAAAATCCAAGAGACTATTACACAAATATTCAGACTTTTCTAGGTAAGTGCAAAATAAAACAGTTGAAGTTTTTTTTAAAAAAAAGTTTCTCCAAATTTTAAGTGTGTAATTCATTGCAATTACTCTAGAAAAGTAAAAGACTAGATAGGAAAAAAAGAAAAAGAAAAAAAAAAAGCGAACATAAACTGGAGAATTGTTCCAGCAGAAAAGGAAGAAAAGGATCCTCCAAGGTCAAGACATGCTCCAAGATGCTTTTCGGCTATATCTTCCCTGCAGAATTAAGAAAAATATCCACAAAAAGGAAAAAAGATCATTCAATTTCTCCTTCTCTTAAGATGTCTCTTGTCTTTGTTATATTTTAGGACCTCACCAATTGTTTGCAATTATGAAAGAGACATGCATTAGATAGTGTTGAAAATTAGAGAAGAAAAGCAAGAATAAGCCAAAACTTTCAAATTTTAACTTGAGAAAATTAATGTTTCAAAAAGTTTTCTTGGCATTGAAACCCTTGATTTATAATCATAACATCCTTCTTCCGGAATATTGTTATGTTCCTTTGCCCAGTGGAGTGATCAACAGTTTTACTTATCTCTTAAAATCTGAAATGAACAAATGTTTACCGACAATTTCTTGAAATTTTGGTTTTTCTGTGATTTTTAAAAATCCCCCTTACTGCCTTTCCTTTTTATTATATGAAACTAGACTATATTAGATGCTGTTTATAACTTTTAAATATGATAGATTCATCATTTTTAAAATCTATTTTCCAAACTTATTACCTGATTTAACTCAACAAATCACATAAAAAGGAACAAGATCTCTCAATACATTAAGATAGTATTATATTATATTAAGTTGAAATCACTTTATTCAGTTAGATCACAGTAAGGATTGGGGGAAGCATATAAACAGTACTTATTTGCCCTTAAATAAGGCAAATATTTACTGTCTCTTAAGACATTTAAGAAATACTCCAAGAAGCTATTTATATAGAGGGATTTTTTTTTATCACTTAAGCATGCTTTTGATGAAATAAAGTAATTATTAAGAATTAGTACGTAGAAACATAAGAGTGGAAATGACAGGAATTTGTTGATTTTTAAATTCTGTAATTTAATAGTGGTGTTCAAAGGAAGGAATGGAACCGTCTAGTCTCAAAAGTGTGGCCTCTATCATGACTTCCCTAAAATTCCAAGAGGTCTTCCTTTCTCCGTACCCACTCTGACTCAGCCACTCATCCATCCTCACTTCTGGGTCTGCTGTCGTCATCTTGGGTAAATGAGGAAGAGAGGGAATGGAAATCAAGAATGAGTGCCTTAGGGTGGGACAAGGAGTGCTGCAATTTCATATTGAAAATTAAATAAAAATGCACTGTGCATTTACATAATGTAGTCATCCACGTGCCACATGTACTTACAGGCTCTAGATTTCTTTAATTACTTCGTAGTCATCTGAAGAAGAATTTATTGGCGATAGGTGTTTTAAGGCAGTTTCGTGTCTATTCGGATAGTATATACTCTCTTGGATTCATCTATATAGGCGTATCTGCTTCATATTTTGCTTAGAAATCATTATTTCTTTGGTTAATTGCTTTCAGCTTTAATTTGTTATGAAAACAAACACACGATTGAGAGGTTCCAGCGCTTTAATGAGTCAAGATGAAACTAACAGAAAAAGGAAACTGTCCCGCACGCTGCCTTCCACCCTTCTGCGCATGCCCCGTGGTGCAGTGCGCCGGGAGCTCAGTGCGCACGCGCCATGCACTCGGTCACCTGGAGATGGAGCCCTTAGGAAAGAAGTGGGGACAGCTGGAATCAGCGTCGGGAAATGTGGGCAGAGCCTGTACAAATTTTGTGGGTTAAATAGAATTCTGGCGGTTGGAATGCTTTATCAAACTATTTTGAAAGTTAATTTACATTGTTTTCAGGGAGAAATTCTTTATTACTATTTTTTTAACTACAGAGAGAGAGAGAGAGAGAGAGAGAAAGAAAGGGGAAAATATCCCTCATTTCATCTACTCCTTAGATGTCTTAAAATTTATTTTTCTGCTTTCCACTACCACTGATCTATTACGAAGTAATAGCACGGCTTTTATGATTTTACGGACAATGTGAACTAAAATTGTTTTTACATCTCTGTTTTTAAAAAGCAAGTAAATTATCTGAATACAGAGAACTTACCTTAAGCAAACAAACAAACAGCAACAACAACAAGAACCCCCTTACCATCTGCAGTATGCTACATTTGCACGAAAATCTTGGGCAGTAAATATAAATCTGGACCACTTAAAAGCATCTTTGCTTGGAGGCGCGTCACATCAAATAGGGACTGTTTTGTAGTCCACCTTGTATTTCACTGCTTGTGAACTCTGTGAGCAAACAGAGTTTGTTCACTGGGTGAAACACATATTTATGGTTCTGAATACACTGCTCAGATTCAAAAACTATTTGTGTGACAGTGCTAGACACAGGAATTCTGAGGCCAAATGGGATGTTTGTAGTCTCCATTTGCATCTCAATGGCCAGACCCCCCTTTAGGAATACTGGGGCTTCATGACAATGCTGTTGTCTGCGATGGGGGAGGAAAACCCATAAACGTTTGGACTCACTTTTCAATGCCCTCAATTCTTTTTTTGTGCTTTGGAAAACTGTGAAACAAGGTCACCAAGTTCCATTCGCCATCGTTTTATTATGTTTTAAATGAAGCGATTGAACCTGCACAGAACCCAGATGGACAGACTCCACAAGGCCACTCTGTGGAAAGGCGGCTTCTTTGGAAAGTTGAAGCTTGTCTGACCGAGTTTCATCTGCACTCCCGTTCTCTTAGTTTAAAGAACCAAAGGAAACCAAAACTCCAAAGCAAAATACTTAGAACCCTTTTTCCTGCAGAAAAAAAGCACATATTTAATAATAAACGGTTCTTTGAGCTATTGAGAAGCCAATCTTAGAATGAAATAGTTATTTGCATGCCAGGTGGCGGGTACCAAAGGGATTTTATAAGGCAATGCCATGTTCTACCTGGCCGAGCCACCTGATGTCTGTCCTTGTCTTTGAAATGGAGTCCTTGTCGCACAGAACCTTCTGTGGTTTTGCTGAAGGTTTTTATTTTTGGAGGAAGTTATTTCTTTCTTATTTTTTGTCTAACAATGCTTCGGTCTTTCTGAGGGCAAGTTTATAAGAACATTTTACCTTATATTTTAAAATGTAGTTGATTGAGTTCATTGCAAGTATTTTCCTGGATAGAGCTGGACCCCATTCTACTAAGTGAAGTATCTCAAGAATGGAAAAACAAGCACCACATGTACTCACCAGCAAACTGGTATTAATGGATCAACACCTAAGTGGACATATAGGAATAACATTTGTTGGGTGTCGGGTGGGTGGAGGGGGGAGGAGGGGATGGGTATATACAAACATAATGAGTGAGATGTGCAATGTTTGGGGGATGGTCACGCTTGAAGCTCTGTCTTGAGGCGGGAGGGGTGCATGGGCAATATATGTAACCATAATATTTGTACCCTCATAATATGCTGAAATAAAAAAATAAAATAATTCAAAAAATAAAAAAAAGAAAGAAAAGAGGCCATGCTTTCATGTTGCTGCCCGTCTCCACTACACGCTGGAAACATCTTCGCCAGCGTGCTATCACTGCGCGTGTCAGAATTACCAGTATTTCTTCTTCACGATTGCACTCGCGACGATCTATTTCTCCACACAACTGTGAGGTATTGTGTTCTCAAACATCCTTGTGAAAGCCAACTCCATTGTCCCATGTACTGTTCTGCTTTTGGATTTTGTCATTAATTTTCTACTTCTATGTACTCCAGACATATTTCTACTTGAATATCCTCTCTGGCTGCCTCCAGAATGACCTACACACCATGAAATTGTCCTGAATGTAGGTGACGCTGTGTTAGCAATATTTTAATTGCTTTTGATCAGAGCTCTGATCAGTTTTCTGATTTACCTCCAATTACCTGTCTTCCTACTTCTCAGCTTCAAAGGAAGATAAAAGTTCATTTGATAAAAGAAGCTATTCTGATCTCTAGACCCCATCTTTATCTGGTACCATTGACAAAGAAATGTCAGTGCCCCTGTGGAGAACATCAATGGCTTCTCTATCCTTGATTTTTACATGAAAGTTGCTATAATTGCCTTTTCTCTGTTTTCTTTTCTGATATATTCCTTCTCTCCCAACTCCTCTCAAATAGCACAACAATTCTGTTTTTTCTTTCTAAACTCCCTTTCTTAGTGTTTTTCAGCAGCTTCTGGTCTTTACCTAATATCTCTATGTAGGTAACTCCAAAAGTGATCATTTGACTGTAATTCTATTCCAACAACTAAGTTGTTCATTTGGTATTTCCATTGGTTATCACACTTATTGCAAACTTGATAAGTCTGAAACTAGGCGCTATAGATGATTTTCCTGTGGTATTTTTAAGACATGTCCAAAAATTATTTGACAATCTCCTCTTCAAAAAGTATGAGAGGTCTTGGAAAAGTTCATGGGAAATGCATATTATGAAAAAACTATGCATGAACTTCAAAATTTTTTGTACTGAAATAAACTGTACTAACCTATTACAACATGTCTGAATAGGATCTAGTTTGAGGCTCTAAGAAAGATAAGACATCATTTTGAAAAGAGCACCTATCGCAACACCATGAATTCTGCTAATATTGAATCAAGAATCAAATTTATGAATCAAATTTATGACAAAGCTAGGGTTGAAGAATGGTGAAATTACTGATGCTTTACAAAAAGTTTAAGAGGATACTGTCCCACAGAAATCAGCAGTTTACAGATGGATAACTTGTTTTAAGAAGGATGAAATGATTTTGAAGATGAAGCCCACAGTGGCAGCCCACCCACATTAATTTACCATGAAAAAAATCAATCTTGTTCTTGCTCTAATTGAAGAAGACTGATAATTAACAGCCCAAACAGTAGCCAACATCATAGACATCTCCACTGGTTCAGCTTACACAATTCTGACTGAAAAATTAAAGTCGAGCAAACTTTCCATTTGATAGGTGCCAAAACCGTTGCATTCAGATCAGCTGCAGACAAGGACAGAGCTTTCGATGGAAATTTTGAACAAGTGGGATCAAAATCCTGAAGCATTTCTTCAAAGAATTATAATGGGAGGTGAGACATGGCTTTGCCAGTACAGTCCTGAATACAAAGCACAATCAAAGCTGTGGCTACCAAGAGGTGGACGTGTCCAGTCAAAGCAAGAGTGGACTGGCCAAGAGCAAAGGTCTTGGCAAGATTTGGGGATGCTCAAGGTATTTTGCTTGTTGATTTTCTGGAGATCCAAAGAACAATAACATCTTCCTATTATGAGAGTGTTTTGAGAAAGTCAGCCAAAGCTGGTACAGCTTCACCAGAGAGTCCTTCTCCACCACGACAGTGCTCCTGCTCATTCCTCCCATCAAACACGGACACTTTTGTGAAAGTTTCCGTGGAAAATCATTAGGCACCAACCTTACAGTCCTGATTTGGATCCTTCTGACTTTTTGTTTTCTAATCTCAAAAAAAATCTTTAAAGGGCACCCATTTTTCTTCAGTTAATAATGTAAAACAGGTGACATTCACAGAGTTAAATTCCCAGGACCCTCAGTTCTTTAGGGATGGACCAAATGGCTGGTATCATTTCTTACAAAGGTGTCTTGAATTGATTGAGCTTATGTTGAGATATAAAGATTATATATATATATATACACACACATATATATATATTTATGTATGTGTGTGTGTATATGTATATTTTTAGAGACAGGATATTGCTCTGTTGCCCAGGCTGGGGTGAAGTGGCACTATCATAGCTCACTGCAGCCTCAAATTCCCAGGCTCAAGCAATTCTCCTGGCTTAGCCTCCTGAGTAACTGGGACTACAGGCACACACTACCACATCCGGCCAATTTTATTTATTTATTTTTTTTGTAGAGACAGGGTCTCCCTGTGTTACCCAGGCTGGTCTCAAACTCCTGGGCTTGAGTAATCCTCCCACCTTGCATGAGCTACTGGTCCTGGCCAAAGTTTTATTTTTATCTTTTTTTTTTTTCAACATTCTCTCTACTTTTATATGATGTCCGTACAATATATAGAAATGTGCATGTGTTTGTATTAAACGGTCATAGTCTAGAACACGTGCAAGTTTTTATGTTAGATGTTCCTTTTAAATAACATTCACATAAAGCATTAATTTTTTGTTGCATTATTTTTCATGGTGAATGAGAAATGAAAATAGTAATAATTTTTTTTACAGGAACATTTAAGTGGATTGACTTCAAAAGTGACAACTTGTCTAAAGCCTCTCTTCTTGGGATTATTTTTTATCTTTTAATTCCATTTTTCCATAAACTTTTAAAGATTCCTTTATAAAGCCTAATTGTCTTCTTGAAGATGTGCTGAGCTTCATAATCCTTTTTCATGAATAGGATGTGGCAGAAGTGACACCTGTGACTTCCCAGGCCATGTCATAAAAGACTTTGCCTCTTCCCCTGTTCTTTTTCTTAGGCCACTGACTCTGGATGAAACAAGCCACCATATCATGAGAGGAGCCAAACAGCCCTACAGAGGGGACCTGAGGCCCTTTAATCACAGCCCCAACCAGCTTGAAGGCCATGTGTGTGAGCGAGCTTGCATGTGCATCTTCTAGCTTTAGCCAAGCCTTCGGATGACAACCCCAATTGACATTTGACTGTAACCCCATGAGAGATTCTGAGCCAGAACCACCAAGATAAATTCTTCTTGAATTCTCAGTTCACAGAAACTCTGTGAGGTAATAAATATTTTTATTTTATTCCACAAAGCGTTGGGGTAATATGCTATGCAGTGATAGCGATTCTACCACTCTTCCAACACCCACCTTGTTTCCTATACAGTCATGTGTCCTTAACAACGAAGATACATTCTGAGAAATGCATCGTTGTGCAATTGTGTTGTTTTGCAAACATCGTAGAGTATAGGTATACAAACCTAGATGGTCTAACCCCCTACACCCCCAGGCCATATGGTGTGGCCTATTGCTCCTGGGCTACACACTTGGACAGCATGTCACCCTACTGAATACTGTAGGCAATTGTGATACAACGGTAAGTATTTGTGTATCTAAACATGCCGAAACATAGGAAAGGTGCAGTAAATATATGGTATAAAAGGTAACAAATAGTACACCTGTATAGGACACTTACCATGAGTGGAGCTTGCAGGACTGGAAGTTGCTCTGAGTGAGTCAGTGAGTGAGTGTGAGTGAATGTGATGCCTAAGACATTATTGTGCACTATGTATAGACTTTATAAACATTGTACACTTAGGTAGGGTACACTAAATTAAAAAAAATAATTCTTAAATAATAAATTAGCTTTAGCTTACTGTACCCTTTAAAATGTATAAACTTTTTGTTTTTATTAACTTCTTGACTCTTTTGTAATAGAACTTAGCTTAAAACACAAACACGTACAGATATCAAATTTTTTCCTTCATATCCTTATTCTATAAGCTTTTTTCTATTTTAAATATTTTGTGTTATTATTTTTTACTTTTTAAACTTTTTTTGTTAAGAACTAAGACACAAACACACACATTAGCCTAGGCATACACAGGGTCAGGATCATAAGACATGAATAGGTGGTAGGAATTTTTCAGCTCCATGATATCCTATGGAGCCACCATTGTATAAGTGATCTGTGGCTGACTGAAATGTCACATTTATGTGGCACGTGACTGTGTATGAAGAATTTTTACCTTTCATGGCTTCTTACTTGGCAGTGATTTTGGTATCTGTCTGTGTGAAATGGAATTGCCATGTTGCCCCGAGTGTGGCTCAGAATATCACCTCCCAGATGGCTGAGTGGCTTGGCCTTTAACCAGTCTCTTTGACTCCCTTCTTTTAGTCTCTTATGATACACCTGCAGAAGTTTATTTTTCTCTGAAACTCATGGAGGCCGTACATTTCCTGTGCTCAAAAAATCTTTAGAGTTTTCCCATTTGCCTTAGAGATAAAATCTTGTGTTTGTTAATGTGACGTATTAGATTTGTGTCCAAAAGTATTCACTCCCTCTTCTCCCTCCGTATCCCTCCGTAGAAGGATACTCCCCTGCCCATTTGATGGCAGGCGTGGTCATGAGACTTGCTGTGACCTCGTGGCAGACAGAGTATACTTCTGCACCCCTTGATTTGGGCTTGTCCAGGTGACTTATTCAGACAACAGATTTTCGGAAGATGCTACACAGAAACATGAAATGCGCTTAGGTTGTTGGACTTGTTTGATTGCACTCTGCCATTCCTGGGAGAGGCACGTGGCCCAGCTGGACTGCTGGTCTGAGGAGGATGAGAAACACGGAGTGTGCATGAGCCCAACACAACGTGAGGGGGCCCTGCAGCTTGAAGCAGAGCTGCTCAGCTGTGCCCAGGCTGTGTTACTCAAAGCCCAGCAAACCCAGTGAGAATAAATAATCATTGTGATAAACCACTGAATTTTTGGAATGACTTGTTATGCAGCAATATCTGACTTCTAGATAACATCTATTACCTTAATTCCATCGTATCTTCTCAAACATATCATTTTTTTCCTGCCCAACATAACCCATTATTTCCTGTCCTTTTCCTGTTTCCTAAATGTGCTTGCCCATTCCTATTGATACAACTTTTCCATTTTCCCACAGATCCTTTAAAGTCCTATCAATTATTAAGTTCCTGGTAACCTGTTAAGCTATTAAATACTATCTTTTTAATGGAAGCAATATTACTTTCACTGCAAAAGTGAAAAAAGCTGAATCTTAAAAGGGTTTTGAAAACTTGCCCAAATTCACATAAGAAGTAAACTGGGAACAGAATTTGAACACAGGCCTTTGCGACTCAAAAATCAATACTTGTTGTAGAGTTACAGAATGTGTGCTGTGTGTGCCACCTGGGGATTGGACTCGCTTGAAGCTCTGGCATGGGGGGAGGGGTGGTAGGGGCAATGTATGTAACCCTAACAATATTTGTACCCCCATTATATGATGAAATAAAAGAAAAAAAAATTTTAAAAAAATCAATACTTGTAACTGAGGTTCTATATTCCTATTTCAACCCATTGCCTTCTCTCTTTGACAATTCCAGGCCGCAGATTCTGCTAACTTTTTTCAACTCCAAATGCACTTAGTGTTCTCAGCACTGATAGTCTTTACAATCATTTAAAATGCCATTTTTTTTTTAGCATTTTATAGTTAACATAGCACATTGCAGTCGTTCATTCTGTTCAGTCCCTACAACCTCTTTCTGAAGAATGTGTGATGATTATTTTCTCCATGAGGAAAATGAGACCCCTGGCTGATTCATTTGGTCTAAGTCCTTCAGCTACATATGATGGATCCAAAAAAAAGGTGATATGAACTAACTGTGTCCCCCTGAAATTCATATGTTGAAGCCCTAACCCCCTCCTTCCCCAATGTAATGATATTTGGAAATAGGGTCTTTAAATTATGGTTCAATGAGGTCCTAAGTGTGGGGCTGTAATCCGCTAACACTGGCGTCCTTAGAAGAGCACCAGAGGGCTGTCCCCTCCCCCCTCGCCCCCACGTGTCTCTCCCATGTGGGCAGAGGAATGCCCTGTGAGGACACAGGGAGAAGTCAGCCATCTACACGACAGCAAAAGAGGCTTCACCAGAAACCAACCCTGATGGCACTTTGATCTTTGACTTCCAGACTCCAAAACTTTGGGAGAATGAATTGCTATTGTTTAAGCCATCCAGTCTGCGATATGTGGGTTATATTAGACAGAAAAAAATGATACACTTGAAAAGATAAGATTAAGGTAATAAAGGTTAACGATCAGTCAGCTATCGCTGTGTAACAAATCACTCCAAAGATTCAGTTATTTACACAGTTATTTACAGCGGCCCTAGACAGCTCGTACAAAAGCTAAGCAGATTTCCCTCCAAGTTGCTCCATCTGTAGCTTCTTACATCTTTTCTACGTCACACTCACTATTCATTCTCTGAGGACAAAGAGAGTATCTCTGCATTCCCCACCGTATGTTGTGTGTATAGTAGATCCTTCAATATTTCACAGGGCATGGAAGGGTTAAAAGTGGAAGAAGTCTGAGATGTCAGTTTACCCGTGTTTCACAGCTGAACAGCTCAGATCCAGAGAGGTCAATGAGGAGCAGGGTGTGGACCCGGAGCTCACCGCTAGCATCTGGGATATGGTGGCTCCACCATTGCACTGAGGGAGACGGAAGTGGGGTGCAGCACCCCACTGTGATCGCCACCTCTCGCTTTCACTGATACCGTGTGATGAGACCCAACCTCCACACAAACCGAACAACTGTAACTGGATCATCATTAGAGTAAGAAAAATGGACACCACAGGATATACCAAAAAGGAAATTGAAATCATGGCTGCTCAAGGAATGTGATGAAGCAAACATATTTAACAGACATTATTTGGTTTCTTATTGACTTATGACATGAAAAATTAGAAAATGTGATTATGTTTGTGTGTGAGTGTGAAAAATGTAAACATATTTATGTGATCAATCTAATTATGTACAATGTGCTTGCTTTTATTCTTCGGGAGGGAAACCAGATTCAGCTGATCCAAGAACATGCCAGAGGCACAGGTGTATGTTCCTCTGTCTACCAAGCAGTCTGGGCAGGTGGGTCACCGCTCTGTGGTCGGGACACAATGAGTAAATGACTGGAGCTGGAACGGAAGCTGTCAGTACAACGACCCCCGTAAAAATGATGACAGGATCTTTTGCTATTATCGAGAATTATTTTAAATGCTAAATCAAAAGGATGCCAACTGGTAGCCTTGTTGCTAGTCTCCATAGAGAAGAAAATGATTAAATTAACATGAAGTTTTAAATCCATTCCCACTTGGTAGAGAGTTCTGAAATTGATCATCATGATCGCATGTGAAAACTTGCACAGTGGTGGCTGGTGGCACTTTTGTTTATTAGATAAACAACACTCACAAGTTGATAGTGCAGGCTGTCATTTTTATTAAGTTAATCATCCAAAATTTAGACCTAGAGTCTAAATTGCAAGGTTTCAGGATCTTCTTCTCCCCATTGCAAAGGTGGTTATGTGGATGTGAGACCACCAAAACCCCCAGCTGCAGAAGGGCAGCGTGGTGTGGCAGACGGGGTGCTGGAAGAGGGCTCAGACCACTGGGTCAGCCTCGCTGCATCCCCTGAGGCTCGCTGTGGCCACGCGGAGTGCCTTAGCCTCACTGCACCTGTCTCCTCCTCTGCAGGGTGTTCACAATCACATCCTTGCTCACTGCAGACCAGTGTGCTGAAAATAAAATATTAGAATACCATTTATGTTTGTGTGATCCTAACCAGCTCATGAAATCCTTCCTACCTTTTTTTCATCAAAATGCAATGAATTAGGAAACACAGTCATTAATTTTTCTCAATTCAGATAGGGATGCTCAGAGGTTTTAAGTGCTCAAGATGAGGAACTGAGGACAGAGTCGACTTGTCCTGGCCATTACATAGCGCTCTCTGGCCAAACATGCAAATGAGTATTATGTATGTGCATTCTTAACAATTCACCAAACCAAATTCAGAAATAAATAAATTGAAGAGATCAAAGGGAAGGAACAGAAGACCTCAAATGAAAGTGATTAATACACTCAATTGTTTTTATTTATTTACATTTTTGTATTCTTTATTGAAGAAAATGTCTATCAGATTTCTGATATTTTTCCTAAGAAATATTTAAAACTGTATTCATAATAATCAGTATTTTAAAAGTGACCTATGCTAGATAATATGGATATTCAAGAATTAGAGAAATATATTTTGTCATATAGCAGTTTCCAGGCTGACTGGGAAGAGAAGGTGTATGAACTTAAATACAAACTACACACACACATGAACACGGGCAAGTAGCTACTCTTACCAAATAATCATTAATGCTAACAAGTGCTTGGGGTGGAGAAGGGGCATAGTCCTCAAAGGTTTCCTGAAGGAGATGGTCTCTGATCTGGACCTTGGAGGCCATGGAGCATTTCAGTTTCAGTAAAAGGGAAACCAGAGGGGAGGAGAGCCATGTATAAATATATAGAGATAAAAAAGTGTAGTGTGCAAAGTGTTTTTGTT
The DNA here is from genome assembly GCA_008086735.1 of Cheirogaleus medius. NCBI lineage: Eukaryota > Metazoa > Chordata > Mammalia > Primates > Cheirogaleidae > Cheirogaleus > Cheirogaleus medius. The sequence continues at coordinate 8,446,699 of VBSM01002912.1, forward strand.
TTGGTCAAAAAAGATGTTTGTGTAGGAGTAGTGGAAGAGTCAAGGCCATATTGTAAATCAGTGGTCTGTTTCTAAATGCCTCACTAGTAATTCAGATGTCATCTGGTAAATAGCGGGGAATTATCGATGCTTTCTGAGTAGACGATTGCATGAATTTATCAATGGTGATGTTAGCAGCCTCTGATGGGAGGTTTTTCCAGGTTCTTGGTGATCACAGGGAGAAAAGAATTTCAGGATACACCACGTAAGCCAAGCAAGTGGCCTTTTATTGAAAGATTGAAAGCAAAAGTACACTCTCGAGAGAGGGCAGGCAGCTCAAACAGAGCAGGTGCACCAAGAGGAAGTGGTTTTTGGACTTTTGGAGTCTTACTAATTGAGGGGAGGAATATTCAAGACTAAGAGGTTGGCTTTTACTAAGAATTTGGGTAGTAATTCCTAGAATGGGTTCCCTCCCATTTTTATGCATTGTGTGGTTGTTTCAGAACTGTCATGGTGATTTCAAGGGTGGAGAAATTTTAAAACCACAATGTAAATGATACTATAACTAGTCAAAGTTCATGCAAAGTGACAGAGATAGCTGGAGAGCTGGTTTCTGCCTGTGGTTATCAGCCCTCCAGCTAGCTTCTGCTCAAGGGTTCCTTACTTTCACACCTGCACCCAATCTTCAAGCCCCTGCATCCAGTCTCAGCTCTATCTCCTACTCTCCTACTCTAACGGTTAGGTTTTTTTAAAAAAATTAATTCGTCAGTACACCTAGACATACACGAGGTACATTCTAGTATAAGTGAATCTTTTAAGAATCCACTTGCTGTTAACTCTGCAAAAGCATTATTTATTTAAATGTATGCTGCAGCAATTGCTGGTTCATACAAATATATTATTATAATCTTGCTTTGCACTTTTTAAGGTGCAAAGTCAATAATACCAGTGTCCACTGTGTTTTCTGTATTCATGCAGGGTACAAGCTTCTCAGCATAATTGGTTGGCAAGGGGGTTGAAAAGAAATAGATAATATACAGGCAACATTATCAGAGCGGATTACCTTCCTTTAACCTTTCTTTCCAAGTATTCAATGATTTACTACTTAGTACCGTCATTCAATATATATCCCCAAACTTCATATATCAATTAATGAATCAGTTAAAAACCTAGATTAAGCCAGGGCCTCAGCTAGGCACTGAGGATTCAGAGGTGAATCAGGCATGACCTCAATGAGATATGCAGTGGGCTGCTCACCATATTGTTGTGCTCTGACTTTACTGTGGGTGGGGTAATGAACTGTGTCATCTTTCACTGCTTCTCTTCACAAACCCAAGCAAACTGGAAACCTTACCACCTCCAGAGCTGCCTATTTTCAATCTGCAGGGAGTGCTTTGTTCTGTCAACTCAGCATGGCAAAATCGCAGACATTTTTCAAGAAGCTATACATTTGTGTACACTACTGCAAATCTCTCCACCCCAAGGTTGTGTCTTCCTTAGGAGCCCTAAAGAATGGAGGGAGAAGTTTAAAGGAGGACTTTCCAACTTCCTGTTGGGAATCCTGGGATCAGCTCAGTGTGTCTGAGAAGAGAGGGCTGAAATAGTCCCATCGTCTTCTGCTCCATCAAGGGGGTGTGGGAGAGGCCTAGGGAGAGGATGGGAGGGGACTGAACATGGGACTGATAATGGAGACCCTGGGGGAATTTGGGACATCCCAGCAGGTCCCAATGATGAATGATCCAATGACCAAGAACCATGGAACTAAGATAGTAACAATGTTGTTACATGTGCCTGAATCCATGGCTTGAAAACACTGCAACTGCTGTGTGGATCGTGGGACCAATGTCTTCTTCCTCAGTCTTCTCTATGAAAAAATCATCTGTGTCTTTTGTATACCTTTAATCCTTGCTTAAATCTTTCTCATGGCACTTTATTTTTGGAGGGGGGAATAAAGTAACTAATGCTAGCTACTTGTTCCTTCTTCCTTATTAGATTGCAATCATCTTGTTGGTTTGCGTCCTATCCCTGCAGGGCCTAATGCAATGCCTTGTACTATTCATGTAGTAGGCGCTTTATGTATAGAATGCTATGAAATTAACTGAGTTGTAAAGAAAGCAATACCTTTTAATCTGTATTCTAGAAAACATCCTTTCACACACCACGCTGTAAGACAAGGTGGTATCACATATCACTTCTTCTCACATATTTAAGTAGATTCAAACACAAACAAGACATTTAACCTAAGGAATGGGAATATTAGCCAAAGTATGCCTGTAACACAGTGATGGTTTTGCAGAGAATTTCCTCCGAGCTCTGCAAAGCAGATGAGGCAGTCTTATGGCTCCACATGGATGTTCATTACACCTTCATAATGCCATTTTCCTTACCCATCATTATAGAAGTCTTCAGTGGCAGGGCACTGGTTTAGAAAATATGTAGACATTCTATGATGATTCAGATTTCCACTCACAAAACAATTGTGTAAGTAAAAGCCCTGGCTATGATTCCTGAGTAAACATTACAAAAATGTAGAGAAACTTTAGTATGAAACCTATAATTCTAACAATTTTCTTATCCCGAGCCTGGCCTCGTTGCAGAGGGTTGTTGGACCAGTGTTTGTCTTTCCTTTCCAATTTTTTATTTTATTTCATTCTCATAAAGTTCACATTGTCCCAATTTACTCATTCCAGTATAAGACTTGAAAAATCAATGAATTATTGATTTACACTTTTTTTATTTTGGCCACCAACGTCTCCATGAGTCTGTATGGGGCTTTCCCACAAAGCTGGCTATCTCAGACTAAAAATACATGGAGTATTGATTCTTGTATGCACATAGCAAACTATTAAAATAGTTTTATTTGCAATTAAAGGTAACTAAAGCTATAGGGATGTGATTATAAAATAAATATTGGAGGATCTGCCTGAGAAAAGAGAAACTACTCATACTTTTATAAAATCACTTTTAGACACATATACTTAAATATTTATATTTATTTTGCAAATTATTTGCATTTTAGAACCACCTAATATTTTAGAGGGAGTGATAATTTACCTATTAAAAAACAAAACCTAGTAGAATAACAATAGCACCAAAACCTCCAGTCTGAGAATGCGTTGGCTATTTACATCCTTACTTTCTCAACCTTTTAAACCTGTGTCCCAGAGCATTAGACTAAGCAAGATAAACACCTTGGATAGAAGCAAGTGCCTTTGCAGTGTTCTTGCAAATTTATATTCCCATTTATACAGATCTGAAGGGAATAGAGTGTATTTTAAGTTTCTTTTAGGATCACGGCTGTGTTTTCCTTCTCATAGTTAATGGTAAGATTTCATCACTATTGGGAATTAAAGTCCACAAAGGAGGAGAAAGAAAAATCGTTCTTCAATGACCAAATGTGATTTTCATAAGTTATAACTTTCATTTAAAAGGAATCAGAAAAGAAGAAAGTGAGAACACCTTTCTTCTTCCTTTGAACTGCATTTCACACCACAAATGCTAATATCAAACAGAGAGTAGAGAGTCATGTGAAAAACTGTAAAGGGTAATTCAATACAGGAACTTGCATAGAATTATTTTCCATTAACTAATCAAAATCTTCATTAATGTAAACGAAATCTATTTTAGCTTCAAGAATGTTGTTGATTCTTTAAGGGGTCTAAAAGAATAAAGAACACATGCATAAGAATAGCAATATGCAGGTAATGTGTAATTACATGTTGCCCTAATTGCACAATATAGTGCAAAGTGCAATCAGTGCTGTGAAGAGCAATTGAGTAATCATGTATTCCTGGGTGTTTCTGTCATGGTCCAGTGATATGAAGCATAGGTCGTACATTTTATACTAATATCAGTCATCACTTTAAAATTGACGTTAAGTTTACCCTTTTTTGAGTACACAAATACTCTTCTGTTGATTTCAAATAACTTTTAAATATAAAATGCTTTGATATTATATCATGCACTAAATATACTGAATTGTGCATCCCCCAGCCTTCCACAATGCAGCCTGATGCTTTTTTATTCTTACATACAAACTTAAATGTCCTTTGAGTAAAATCCTTCCTTAGCTGGTGTTTCTTTTTGTTGCTATACCCTAGGGATATGCTAGCTCCAGAAAAAGGGTAAGGAGACAAGAATCTTAATCGCTAAATCACAAAGTCTTTAATAAATGGAGTTGAATAACCTATAGGTGCTATCTTCTTACCCTTGTAAACTAATCATATTTCAAATGATAAATATTTCTCTCTTAAATGAAGTCATTTTTTAACCTTTTGGAAGCCTACAAATAGCAAACTAAATAAAATAAATAGTCTTGTTTTGGTACTCCATGGGCACTAAAAATGAATGACCTCCTCTTTGCAAAGACTGTCTAATGTGTACTAGATATATTTTAGGCATATTTCATTCAGTGATTTCTTGTCTTCCATGAACATGCACATTCATAGTCTTGGCATGTGGTTGGGCCAGTGGCTGTTTATGATTATGTGGGGGGAGAAAAGATTGCTCTATTTGTCAGTGCTTCTTAAACTTTAATGTCATATGACTCACCTGGGGGTCTTGTTACAATGCAGATTCCAGTTCAGTAGGGCTGGGCTGAGGCTGGGCTTCCACCTTTCTGACAATCTCAGGGGATGTCCTTGCTGCTGGTACACTGGACCACACTTTGATAGGCAGGCTTCATGTGATATATTTTCATCTTTTCTCTTGAATTAAATGAAATCTCTTGAGGAAAGAGACCTAACATATCTTTTTTTCCCAGCAGTGCCCAGCACAGCACTGGGCATCTAATAGGTGCTCAACAAATTTGTGTTGCTTATCAGAAGATACAGTAAGAGTACAAGACCCATTACTCTCTGGTGACCTAATTTTTGTTTCCTCTCAGAATGCATGAACAACCATGGGAGCCTCTTTTCAACTTATACATTTATTTGATACAAGTCAGAATAGTGGGACTGTCTGAGAGTAGCAAGTTGAAGTGGTAAGACTTTACTAGAAGTCACACGATTTGGGGAAGGGCTCCAGCTTACCGGTAGGGTCAGCAGACTATTTCCAGATTCTGTAAATTCCTTCTCTGGTCATTTCTCTGGCCCACCTTATTTACAGAACTTGATGACAAATTCACAATTGCTTCTTTTCCTCTTCCCCCCTGCAGTCCTGTCTTGAATATGTTGTAGGACTGGTGCCCTCTTCAACTCATAGAAGTAAAAGCACTGCGTAGCCTGAAGTAGCAGGTCATAACCCCCCTTCAGGGAGCTAAGGGGGAAACGAAGGCTGAGGATAATACCTTGAAAGTTCTTGCTAATATTAAGGCATCAGTGGATATTCATTCAGAACTACATGTGCATTGCTTTGACCTCTCTTCTAATGTGAAAGTGTTTGTTTTGAGGTAATTTATTCACAGCATTTTGCAGTTAAAATTGATCCAGAGCATTTTTGGCTACTGAAAATGTTGAAGATGCATGCTATTTTATTTTATTCCTTGGTCACTAGGAATCAATTTCAAATGTGCAAAATGAAGCCATCCTATGGAATGACTGGGCAGCTTGTCCTCCCTCTGTGATGGGTGGATAACTTCGTTTAATATGTAAATAGTGTTTTCCACATTCTGTGCTTAGAAAAATCATTTTTGGTTTGATTTTTTTTCTAGTACTCCATGTAACTAATGGCTTGGCTAAATGAGAAGGATGCTTGAAAATATATTAGCATCAAGTTCAAATATAGAGATTAAAAGACCTTCCCAAGATCAACGTATTGGTCTTTGACAAATGTGCCCTGGATCGCATCTCTAAAACTCCACGTTACTCCACCAGGTGAGCTCATTCTTTCTTCCTAGACATCTTATTTTCCAGGGAGTAGTGAAAGTCTATAAAACTTTTGAAAATGGAGAATACATTTTGTTTGTCACATGCAAGACTAGAAAAGCAATGGCTAAACTATCATGTATCAAAAACATTACAAACTTATAGCAGAGTTTAAAATTTACTTCTAGCTATGTTTAGAACCCTAAGGAGATAATGGCAAGTCATCCTTTCATCTTAAGAAATATGTCATCATTTAGAGAGAGAAAATAGTTCTCTATTGTAAAGAATAGCCCTCTCTAGGATTTGCTGAATTTTTTTTAATATATATAGCTAGAGTTACTAAACAAAATAAATGACATCTCAGAGCATTCTGCTTGTCTTTGGTTTCCAATGATATATTTTGTTACATTTTTTTCATTCCAGGTTACTATAGGGGCAGAAAGAAAACTACCCTTTAAAAAACTGGTGCCTAAAAAATAAATACTTTGTAGATCTTGGAGTCTGTGTAATTCAGGATGCAAAACATCTTCCTCGGCTTCAGATCCTTGCACAATGCCTGACTTTATTAAACATGCATGACTTGCAAATATGGAGTTTCTGAGAAGGCTTCATGGACCAAAAGGGATGGAATCACAAAACCCAAGACACGTTTCTGCCAATGAGATTCTTTTTGAGAAACTTGCATTGTTTTACTGGTTTCCTTCCTTTAACCCCTCTACCCTGGCAATACTAATAGCAAGTGTTCTTTTCTTTATTAGTTTAAATTGGAGAAAAGAAAATGCAGAAGGCTTCATGAACTTGTTCTTTATTAAAACTTTTTGTTGAAGGCATGATTTAAAAAGCAACATGAATGTGATTGCAGACAAAAATGACTTTACGTTGTATGTTTATCTGTTAAAAATACTTTTAACTGCGCAATGTTAGCTGGGTATAATTTTAGATGCTAGATCATCGATGTTTTTATCTTATATCCCTTTTACCTTTTATTCCTTTTAAACATACATTACCTTTGTTGTAAAAAAACAAAAATAGTTTTTAAAAGATTAAGATATTTACATATTTTTAATTTTTTGGTGTTATATTAACAAACAGTGGTATATAATCTTGGGAGGTACCAACAGCTGTCTTGAGAAGTGGCCGAGGTAGAAAATTACCACTGACTCAGCTCACAGCCTGACCCCAGCAATGGGGAGGGAGGACACTTCCTCCTCCTGTCTGTGTCCCTGTCCTGGCTCGTCACTGAGCACACTGGGGGCAGTGCTGCTGGTCAGCAGCCTTGAGCCCATGACCAGCGGATCCTTTGCATTGTTTCTCCACTCTCACCACGCCACCCCTTGCCAGGATCTCCAGGCTCGCTCACTTCCTCGGTGTCTTTCACAGCGACTGTCATGTCATACAAACTCCTATTTCTGCTCCCAGCCTTCTATTTCAACACGTCTCTGTTATATCACCAGATTAACCTCCGAATATTTATTTCACCATGTCTCAGTTCTGCATAAGAATCCTATAAAGCCTCTAGCTCTTGTTTTCTGTTGTTCCAAGTCCAAACTCTTTTCATCCTCTCTAGTTACCGTGTTACTGGTTACTGACTATTTTTCTGAGCTCATACTCTCCAACGCATCATCCTGTCTTGGTTCTAATCAAGCAACTCTTCTCTCCCTCTTCCACATAAATCAAGTGCAATTCCATAGTTTAGCTCTTCCTTCTTCTGTTCTGCTACATAGGAATATCTTCCTGTCTCTTTTCAATCTACTCAAATACTGATGACCCATTGGTCTGGCCTCATTTCCATTTTCTTCCATGAAGCCCGATCGACAAGTCCAACCTGCAGAGAGTTCTCCCTCTCTTACTGATTCTGACTTGCTCATGCAATATGATCATAAAAAAAAATTCTATTCAAAGCAAGAACTGACTACAACCACTTTCACATACTAGGCAAGTGGCATTTTCATACAAGGGGAGATGATTCTTTTTTTTTTAGGAAAATAACTTCATGGGACCTTTGGAAATAGTGAAGAGGGTTTCCTGGAACATGAGTTACAAAAAGAGCACCAAATTGTTCTTCAAAATTAAAAGGTAGCTATAGGTATCTGGCGGGGGGGGGGGTCGCACAGTTTTGAGACAACTTTATCTCTTAAGCCTGTGATAGTTTCAGATTTGTAAATGTTATCTCCTCCACAAGATTATAACATAATTGAGGGAGCAAATAAATCTTGTAACTTTTAAATCCTCCCATTTGCTAACCTGGGCAGTTGCTCAATAAATACTTTCCAGCACATGAAGTTGAATTAAGAGACTTGTTCTTCATAATTACAAGAAGTTCATCAAATATAGTTGTCCATATAAAAGTGTTGTATGTAGAGTTAAACATTTTTATAGCATGGAGACTAAATTTTTAGGGCTTTTGGAAAATTTATGTTGGAAACAAATGAAAATGTATTATCAGAATTGCTGTAAAATAGCAATTGATCAGAAAACTGATCAGAAAACACCTTTTCTCTGCACTGAATGTAGCATAATCATAGGGCTTTGCCTTGCTGGCTGTTGGAGTTATGGCTCATAGAGTTTTAATAAATCATTAACTAGGATTCTTCCAGTGTTATCTTTCTCTGCATGATATATAACCAAGTAAGTTATATAAGGAAGAGAAAAACGTTGCTCCATCCAACTCACAGTTTATGCTGTTTTGGGTATAATAAATTAAGTCATGATATATGTAAATAGTAGGTAGTCATTTAAGATATTTGAAGGCTTATAAACTGCTACCATTAAGCAATTAGACTGTCATTTTTGAACTAGGGCTTTGGGCAAGAAGCTAATGCACATAATTTTGTATGTTCAACAAAAACTATATATTTTAACTCTTCTCTAGCCCAAAAAAGTAGTCTCAATGAATACACATTTGTTTATGAGTTTATTTCCAAACCTTCAGAAAATGAAATCAGAACTGAAGATAGGTGGGAAAGGCTTTATTTTAGGATTCAATGGAGGAAATGCCACATACTTTAACCTTCTTTTTTTTTTCTTATGGACTTCAAGCTTGGCTTAATTGGAAAAGTGGGGATTTTTCATAAAAGACTAATACGATGAGTAAATTTGATGAAGTCAAATGTAGCAGGATTAGAGACAGAGCTGTGCTCGTGGGTGTTGGAACGAGGCACTTAGGAGCAGGTAAACTGAAGTTAGAAGTTTCTAAGATAATCCAACAAGAAATATTTCTCACAAAATTCTACTTGAATGTAATGCCCGCTGATATTTTGGACAAAACCCATGTGTTCCCTAGAACTACTCTTCTGAATAAAGTCCTCAAATTGAATAATATCACCCATCTATTGTATTGATTGTCTGAAGATAGACAACTATATCGTGTTGAGGAACAAAAATTATAAAAATACAACTAAGTTACAATGTAACTAAGCACAATTAAATTAAGGCCCATTCTAATAAACGTCCCTTTGTAACATGAATAGTGGTGTCAGTCAACATCTTTGTTAATCAGTGCCTTGGAGATTATCAGTCACTGATATCATCCAACAATATAATTCAGTCTGATTGAACAGTGAAAGTGCAAGATTCAAGGTTTACAAAGTGACCTGGGAGACCTGCTTGAATTTCATACACAGACAATAAAATGTGGTGCTGTGGAAGCTTCGATAAGAAGAGGAAAGTAACATGGTTGGTACATGAGATGGACTTTGAATAGATAATGAATGATCTAAGAACCATAGAATGCAGAGAGCATTCTGGAAAACAGAAATGAGCCTCTCTGCATCCGTGATATGAAATCTAAATTTGAAGGGAAGAATGTGCTATAATACAATTTTTAAAAAAATTTTTAAATTTCAGAATATTATGGGGGTACAAACACTTTGGTAACATAAAGCAGACAAAAACATACACCGGGGAAGGAATCCCCATTCAATAAATGGTGCTGGGAAAATCAGATAGCCACATGTAGAAGACTGAAACAGGATCTGCACCTGTCTCCTCTCACATAAATCATCTCATGATGGATAACCGACTTAAACCTAAGTAAGCTCACAATGGATAACGGATTTAAACCTAAGGCATGAGATTATAAGACTTCTAGAAGAAAATGTTGTCAAAGCCTTGGCAAAGAATTTATCCAGAAGATCCCAAAAGTAATCACAGCAACAACAAACATAACTAAATGGGACCTGATCAAATTAAAAAGCTTCTGCACAGCCAAGGAAACAATCATTAGAGTGAATAGACAATCTACAGAATGGGAGAAAATATGCACATATTAAACATCTGATAAAAGGTCAATAATTAGAATCTAAAAAGAACTCAGGCAAATCAGCAAGAAAAAATCAAACAACCCCATTAAAAAGTGGGCAAAGGACGTGAACAGAAACTTTTCAAATGAAGATTGACTAATGGCCAATAAACATATGAAAAAAAGCTCAACGTCTCTACTCATCAGGGAAATGCAAATCAAAACCACAATGAACATAACCGTAATATTTGTACCCCTAGAATATGCTGAAATAAAAAAAAAATTAAAAAAAAAACCACAATGAGATATCACTTAATAAAAGTGAGATATCACTTAAAAGTGAGAATAGCTTTTATCAAAAAGACCCAAAACGTCCCAAAACAATAAATGTTGGCATGGATGCGGAGAGATAGGAACACTCATACACTGCTGGTGGGACTGCAAACTAGTACAACCTCTGTGGAAAGTAGTATGGGGATACCTCAAAGAACTAAAAGTAGATCTACCATTTGATCCAGCAATCCCACCACTGGATATTTACCCACAGGGGAAAAAAAAAGCCATTCTATAAAAAAGATATATGCACTCAAATGTTTATAGCAGCACAATTCACAATTGCAAAGATGTGGAAACAACCCAAGTGCCCATCAATACATGAGTGGATTCATAAAATGAGTTATATGTTTATCATGGAGTATTACTCAGCCATAAAAAATATGGCGAACTAATACCTCTTGTGTTAACCTGGGTGGAGCAGGAGCCCATTTTTCTATGTGAAGTATTACAAGAATGGTAAAACAAACACCACATGTACTCACCATTAAATTGGTTCTAATTGATCAATGCTCTGTGCACATATGGAAATAACATTTGTTGGGGATCCAGCAGGTGGAAGGGAGGAGCAGGGGATGAACAAATTCACACCTAATCGATACAGTGTATGCTGCTGGGGGATGGGCATGCTTGTAACACAATTTTCTTATAAAAAATTTTCTTCCAAAAATCAATGATTTGTTCTTGATTTGTTGTAAAAAAATTATTGCAAAGTTGCAATTATAATATGAATTGTAGAAATATAAGCTAAATCAACTTATTTTCATAATTCTCAGTTTCAATTCTTAAGGCTAAGGACTAACTGATCTCTTTTCACTATGTAATGTGAAATTTTTCATCTCTGTTGCTTATGGACTGACTTAAGATGATCTTTTTAAAAAAGTTATCCTTGAATTCACTTTTGTACTTTTTTTGTTTTATCTTCTTTTTAGAGCTTCATTGAGATAAATATTCTGTAAGAGAAATAAAATATCTTCTTGATTAAAAGATGGCATGTTAAATATGCTTTATAGCTCCTCAATTTTTCAGTAGAAGGAAACATATAATGCTTAATATTTGATCTCTGAGTCAGAACACGAGTCTCAGTCACTCTTTTTTTAAAATTTTTTCAGTCTTTTATCTGAAATAACAATATGACATCTAGAACAATTTATGCTGAACCCGGTTGCACAGACATCAGAATAGGAGTTTTGGTAAGAGTAAAGGAAAGTTATTTTGTTTTGAAATACGAAGTACGAAGATGCCAATAGCTTGAAAGATTAAAAATGTTTTGGTATGGTGTTTACATCCTGGACATGCTGCTCTTCTGCATGTCACACTTCAGTCACTCTTTTCTTCGTGTCGTTATTCTCTGAGCTGTTTCATTATTCTGCTGAGCACAGCCGGTGCGGTGCTGGCCTCGCGACAGACAGCAGACCAGCTCAGTCCCACCTGGCTCCTTCTCTTCATGCTCTTAGGAAAAGCACTTAGCTGCCCTAACACTGTCAGAAACATGAAGGGGAACTTTAAGTTCCTACACAACTCCTACTTTCTGTTATTCTGCGATTCTCAAATGGCACACAGTTAGCTCGGTAGAATCATATCCTAAACAGGAAGGTGATGCGCGTTCCGTGTGGCTTCCCTTTCAGCCAGCACTCTTTCCTGGATCTCTTTTCTTCCCCTGAGATACTGCTTTTTAACACGTGATCCTGACACCTCGACAATTCATGTTCTGTATTAAACTTTATTGCTTCTGGCCAGCTATTTTTAGGTGTATTGATCTTAATTAACTTTTCACCTAGTTTTAAGCAAGGAGGACCGATGACACAGGGCATAAATACGCCTTTGCCCCAGCTGTCAACTCAAGACCATGGCTGTCTAGACAAGTCAAGCAAAGCAATTATTCCTCGTGTTCTGTGAAGTCTGGGGTAGAGCTTTAGAGGCCTGAAATATTTTAATACCTCTAAGGAAGGAATTCTTGTCTTTATATTTTAAATAATTCATGTTTATTAAGGAACGTTGTATAAACTTGGTAAATATCTTCTACATCTCATTACAGTTAGGGAGTAAAATAGAAAGTCTCAGGACAGAAAGGTAATTTTCCTTGCTGCTCACTGATCCGGAGAAAGCCACATTTGTGTGTACTGTGTACCTTAAACCACATTAAATCAGCAAAAAACAAGATCAAGAACCAAAACTATAATTGTGACTAATTAAAATGCTTGATTTTCAAAGAAGGCTTTCAAAATACACATGCTTGCTGAGGCAAAATGTCCTTCCCTATTCAAAGGCCAAACTTAACTTAACTTAACTTTCCTTTCCTTTCCTTTCCTTTCCTTTCCTTTCCTTTCCTTTCCTTTCCT
>VBSM01002912.1:8459496-8489601 GCA_008086735.1 Cheirogaleus medius
GGCCCCAAACTTTTCTTTGATTCTTTTAATTCCATCTCCTTCTGCCTCCTTAGTGTCCATACCATGAAATAGCTCCCGTTGTCTTTCATGTTCAGTGGCACTTGCTTCATCTTATATATTCCATCTGTTTGTTCATATATTCATTTACTCAAAAGTCTTTTTAAAAATGCCTTTTATGTGTTAGACACTGCACAAAGTGTCTATCACTGAAGATAAAAGTAATGACATAATCACAATAATTATCCACATTTCTTGCGCTTCTCACCCATTATTTCATGTCATGCTCACGACGACCCATGCGGTTGGCATTGCAGACAGACAGAGACACAGAGAGGCTCTAGTCTCATGTCTAGTGCATGGTGGAACTGGCATTTGGACCTAGACCTTTAGATGGCAAAGCAACATGGTCTCTGCACTCTTCCACAAAAACCGACAAGTACAATGGAGATCGTTTAAATAATGGAAATATGTAAATGAAACAATGAGAGCGCAAAGGAGCTGTGGGCAAGATTTTATAGATACGGTGCTTGAACTGAGTTTTGAAGGAAGACTAGGACATTACTAGGATAACATTTTTCTTATTCCTTCCACAAAGCTTTGAAGTCACCTTTGACTCCTGCAGTGGACGGATTGTGTTAGTGGTCCCAAACAACGGCCTCCCTATATCCACACCTGTTGCTCTGTGACTTTGTGGTCCCCTCCCACTCCGACCCAGAGCTCCGTCCTGTGATTTGTTTTGGCCAATGAGACTAAATATGCTACAGAGTCTTGAAAGCATGCTGTGCGTCTCTGTCCACACTCTTGCTGCTCTGCCTTGGCTGGGAGGACGCCTGCGCTCGCCTGCCAGAGGACAGGATGGTGGGAAGAGCGGTCGGCCCTGTTGTCCCAGCCAGGTGTCCAGACATATGCCAGGGCCCAGCCGAGATCAGCAGATTCCTGAGCGAGCGCCCTGCCCTCCACCAGCCCAGCTCAGACAGCCGACCTGTCCGGCCAACCCGCAGACACGTGAGCAAAACCAAATGCTTATTGTTGTAGGTCACCAAAGTTGTGTGATTTTTGTTACATAGAATTATTGTGTCAAGAAAAGACAGATATAACTCTTGTCTGTGCCTCATCTTCCAAGTCCAATGAGTTGTCCAGAGATGCCCATCGTACCTCTGTGATATAACTCTCATTCATATTTCAATCTCTCTTAATTATTGTTACAACTACCCTAGTTCGATTCCTCATTGCCAGGATCCCGGACTGCTGTGACAACCTATTCCCTAGTCTCCTCGTCTCCAAATCTCTCTCCTCTTCAACCTATCTACAAAAAAGTAATTAGGTATTTTTCTTAAAACAGAGTCCTGGTGTTGCTACTTCAAAGCCTTCAATGGTTTCCTTATTTTCCTAAGACCAAAACCCTCATCCTTGCATTTAAAATCTCCACACCCATCATCTAGTTCCAGACTTTCTTCTTGCTCTGTTAAGTTCTCCTTTTCCCTTTCTCATACTATGCTTCCAACATCCACGCACTCGCAGAGACTCTTTGCAACACCTACAGTGCCCTTAACCCATTTCCAGACGTCTGAACCATATCATTCCTGCATGTCTAGATCTTGTGTCTCTGCAGAGAAACATTTTCCTAATTTCTAATTCTGAGCTTTCCTCACATTTTTATATCACTTTTAAAATCTTGAACACTCACATTTTTACCACAGTTACTTGCATAGGGGATTTGTGTATCCCCCAGTGTTACGTTCTTAGGGTTGCCATAACAAAGGATCAAGAACTGGGTGCCTTAAAACAACAGGAATTGATCCTCTCACAGCTCTGGAGGCCAGAAGGCCAAAATCGAGGTGTTACAAGGTGTTAGACTTGCTCCCTCCAAAGTCTCCAAGGAAGGGGCCTTCCTTGCCTCTTCCAGATCCTGGTAGCACCAGGTATTCCTTGACTTGCGACAGTATAATTCCAATCTCTCTCCTCACTTGGTGTTCTCCTCCCTGTGTGTCTGCTTTTATGTGGCATTCTCCCTACGTGTCTATGTCCAAATGTCCCTCTTTTGTAAGGATATCAGTCATTTTGGATTAGGGCCCACCCTAATGACTTCATCTTAACTTGATTACATCTGTTTCCAAATAAGGTCACATTCACAGGTACTGGGGGCTACGACTTCAACATGTCTTTCTTAGGGGACCAGACTCAACTCATAACACCCCGTATACTTGAGGGAAAGTGCTGAGTCACCTTTTATCTTTGCCTTCCCCCACTCCGACTAGCAAAGCTCCTCCAGGACAGGGATGATATCATCTCCATTTTTAACCTGCTTTGCACTTAATATTTGCACATTGTTCAATTTTATTCCAAATTAAATCAAATTGTTTATCTAAACATATTTGGAAGAGTCATAAAATTATTCAGAGGCTGCCAAGAAGTTTTTATTAAGCATCAATAATACATGAGGTGTTATGAAGCCTCAGATATGGAGAAGGTTATTAATCAACACATTTGTAAAATCTCTGTTTGGCAGAGATAAAAGCTCAAAATGCACCACCAGAGACTGGCGCATTTGGGGAGGTATCAGTGAGGAAGCAAACAATTATCAGTTGCGTATATTTTTAGATGGGCTAATAAGTTGGCTAACTTGGAAAATTAGGTTAAAACTATTATGTTATCTTCAGCTTTTAAGTAGTGAATTTTTTAAAAAAACAAACATTAAGACTTCACATGCCCTGACTATGCTGACTCGGGATCAAAGAGGTGGGCTTATAAAAACCAAACGGTCCTGCAGATGAAAGCCAGAATTCATGTTTAAAGTCAAGGGATGTACACATTTATAATTTTTTCAGTCAAATTATCCTCTTGGAAAGAACAACAATGGAGGGGCCATTGCTGCAAGCGAAGGTCAAGGAAATCTCGTCTGGATGTTATGAGACAAGTCAGAGTCAGTCCTTACCGCCGTATTCCCAACTATCATCACGGAAGTCAGGGGCCACTCGCGCTGGGGGCAGTTCCTGCAGGGCTGACAGTGAGCAGGGCAAGGCTGTGATTCAGACTACCTGTCACTTAGATCTGCGGTCCCCAACCCCGGACCACGGACTGATATTGGTTTGTGGCCTGTTAGGAACTGGACACACAGCAGGAGGTGAGTGGCAGGGAGGAAAGGAAGCTTCGTCTGTATTTATAGCCGCTCCCTATCGCTCGCATCACCGCATGAGCTCTGCCTCCTGTCGGATCAGTTGAGGCATTAGATTCTCATAGGAACCCCAAACGGGGAAGGGGTTCTGCTGCCCACTGTCACCTCTTCTCAGCGCCCCCCGCACCCTCTCACACAAGACCGTTCTCCCCACTGATGACACTTTCAGTTCAGAGGGATTTTTTTTCATAATAAGAGCAGTAAAAATTTGCTCTTATATTTCACGAGTTCTTCCAAATACGTTCTTTCGACAATAATTTTATGCTTTGATTCCCTCAGCATCTGGCCTTTCAGGATTCGAAAACCTTTTCTTTAAAACTATTGCCCCCACAATGTGTTTTCCAAAATCAATTTTGAAACTCAGAAGCTAAAAACTGGCTCTATTTTTGTCTCCTCTTTGCACACTGCTTTAGCGATTCTATCCCGAAGGCACTGAAGCTAGCCTGGGCCCTCTCTTATCTGTGAATGGATTGAAAAGTGCTGGGACCATAAATAGTCCCTCGGCTAGTACACGGTCTTGCTAATGTAGCACAGTTGTTTCTGCCACTGCTCTGTTGCCTTGTTTTGCACCCAGCAAATGGTGAGGTGGAGCCCCCTCCAGAATCCACAGGAGAATGCCTTTGACATGTTTTACTTGAGATGCCAGAATTTAAAGTCAATTCCTCATCTGGGGGATGGTCACGCTTGAAGCTCTGCCTCGAGGGGGGAGGGGAGGCAAGGGCAATATACGTAACCATAATATTTGTACCCTCATAATATGCTGAAATAAAAAAAAAATACTCACAAGCAAAATAAATAAATAAATAAATAAAGTCAATTCCTCAAATGAAAGAATATATTTGAAATGTTTTAGATTTTCTGCCACATCTCCCAGGGAGGCAGATAGCCAAAAATGCTCATGGCTTTTCTTCAATTTTTGTCTTTACAAGTCAACACATCTTGCAACTGTGCTTAAGTTACGCATTGCCAGCGCTGATTCTATTTTGTACTCTTATGTTCATCAACCGGGTCTTTGGCATGTGGTTCCATGGGTAGAATGCCCCACATAGTAACAATAAAATGTTGCTAGAATTTAGAACAGGAAAACAGAACACTTTGTCCACTGAGCATGAAATGTCAAGGGCAGATGAAGTTTTCGTTCAGTGATTTGAAGGTCTGATGACTTATTTCATGTGTAAGACACGAAGAAAGATTGACATGTAGAAGAAAGGGAATTTTAATGCCAACCTTCCTTGTGATTCTGTAAGGGAGAATTTTTCCACTCCCTTCCTAATAGTAGCATAACTGCAAACTAGCATGCCTAAGCAACTAAAGAGTGACCTTTGTTTAGATTTTAATCTTGTGCAAAATAGCATGACTAAGCAACTATGGAGTAACAGGTGAGTAGACCATGAGCTTGTGCAGACTTTGTAACCATTTGCTTCTGTAACATATAAAAGCCACCATGCTCAGACCCCATTTTGCTCAGAATTTGAAGGTGAGACTCCCCTGAGCCCACCGGCGTAATAAAAAAGCCTGTTTGGCAGTACTCTCATGTAGCTATCGGTTTGTTTCTCCGTCTGGTTTGCTGTAATAATTCAGCCATGAGGAACAGTATCAAAAGCACTGGGTTTGTTCTCAAGTATTGTGATTTGGCTGAAATTGTGAAACTTTAAGCTACCATTAAAAGATCTCCCATTTCTCTTCATGAGCTTCAAAATTGCTAACTGCTGTATGTCCTCGAGTCAAAACGGATCATCAAAAGTTATTGCTATTCTCAACGAGAATGATTAACAATTTAAAAAATTATTTTTATGTTTTTGAAACATGCAGGGTAATTTTTCATCCTTCAGAGATCCCTTTGGCTACTGTGTTCATCCCTGCCAATCATTCTGAATGTGGGTGGTGAGTTTGCTTTGTATAAATTTTGCTCATAGCCTGAAAAGTAAATCAAAGACGTCAGGTTCACAAACCTTTCCCATTACCTTAAATTAACAATTCCAGAAAGTCCTGCAATGCACGGAACTTGGTGAAAAGGGGTTAGAGCTTCTCAAAAGTTTTTACAAAGTCAACTTTAATTTTATGAAACTGTTTCTAATTTAGAAGAATTATTTATCTTCTCCCCAACATCTCAGTGCTCTGTCCAATGAACATGACCTTGGCCACCCAAGACAGAATTTATCCATTTGTTATCTTACATGTAACAGTGACGTTGATGGAATGTGTGATAAACGCTGGTTTCTTCAAGTAATATTCAATCTCTACTGTCTTCTGGGATAAAAATCTAAAAAAATATTCTGTGATCTCTAATAACTGATTGATTGGGGACGACATGTCAAGCTTTGAGCTGGAGATTCAGTAAGTGGGTCTTGCCCAGGAGGTTTGAATTCTTATATCCTCTTCTGAGCTGGAGCTAACCATGTAACAGAGTTTCCTGGTTTAGCTGACATTGCCTCGGTATTGTCTATAGCTTTGGGCTTCATACATGAGTTCCCCACTGAGTGGCAAGGAGAGGCTAGCCAGGCCTGGCGTGTGAAGCTGTTGACAGATGAGCAGTCCTCCACGCTGCAGAAGCCAGGACAAAAGAGCTAATCATCTATGGCAGCGAGGATGAGGTAACCCACCTTCCTTCCTAAATAAACACATGGAAAAAGTTAGCAGTTCATTTCTTTCCAGGGTAACAAATTATTTCATTTCTATGTTTTACAGTTAACAGACCCCAAAGTTCTTCTCAATAGGGAAATTTTATTTTCTTTAATTATTTCTTTATACCCAAACATCAAGAAACCAGAGTCTTCTGGGGACAGACGCAGTGAAGTCAAAGTTAATTGGTTTTTCTTATGATGCGCTGCATTTGGGTAAAATGTCACTGCAGGGGCAAAATGGCCATCAGATTACCTGATCAAGTCCTGTGTTCCTAAAAAGGCAGAATTCTATAAGAAAAATCTACATAGAAATAATATTTCACCCTCCTCGAAAGTTGACATCCTTTGGTACTGTCCTTGGAGTTCTCAGTTCATGTTGTTTCTTTCTTCTCCACTTTATCTTTCCTTTAAGATGTCAGATGGCGAGGGGAAGTGATGGGTGGCCTACAGGTCCCTAGTGGACTCAGAACCATGTTCCTACTTAACTAGCACATAAAACTCAGTTTCTTTTTCTCCTATGATTGTCAAAGTTACACGGTCTGCAAAACTTCAAGGCTAAACAAAGAGATCTACTTCAATGATCTTTTGTCACTTCATAGGTAGGTGTTCAAATCAGGCTGTGAGCATTGTACAAATACATCTATGGCACAAAAATCAGCTCTCAAATTAGGTGTTCTTTTCATATCTGATTAAGGACTGATTATATGCAAGCATACCAAGTACATGATTTACATTATTAAAATACAAGCCTTCAGCCTTGAGCATTATTCCCAAGTGATTCTGTTATTAATTTATTATGCGTGTCTTGTAATGGATTCAAGATTTCTGTCTCATAGAAGAATAGCATTATCATGGACTAATGAAATAGGGCGAGTAGGAACCTCGGACTCATACTGAGGATAAGTTACACATGGATGTCTGCAAGTCAGAGTCTAAGAGCGGTGGCCATGTGATTCAGGAGAAATTCTGGAGAGGATCACCATGGGCACATCTGTTAGTTTAAAAAAGCAAATTAACAATTATTATAAAAATGAGGTAAGTAGTTAAAAGCAGAGACTTCCCTTGAACAAGTTTACTTCTCAGTTTTATTCATTCATTTCTTCCTTAGAAAATGATAGATAATAAACAGAGACCAAGAAAAGAAGAACCCTTTCCAAAGCTTTCCCAATCAAAGGCATTTTTTCCCCTTCCGGATCTATTTTACGTACTTGTTTAACATAGTAGTAAACACTCGACCATCCAGAATCTTCACATCAAGAACATTGCCTTCTTCAACCAGGACATTTCAAACCTGAGGGACTTACATTTTCTTGCTTTTCACCAAATCCGATAGACAAAGTGTGTGATTGTTGGCGGCCTGATGTGCTGGTAGGAATTCCTATGGTACACTAGAACAAACTCGATGCCTGCTGTGAATTAGGAATAAACTAGTAGATTTGGTATTTTTGAAGATGAGAATTAATTCACTATTAAGAAATAGCTAACATGGCCATCCTAGGCTCATTTTTTGAACTCTCATAAATCATTAAAATAGGAAGGCTTTCTCTGAGAGCCAACACAATGGCGCATAATAGTGGAAACGATAGAACTGAGCGATTCGGAAGATTTAGAGCTAATTTTCGTTGATTATTGGTCCCCACAAATGAAAAAAATCTAATAACAGAGTTTTAAAACGTGTGCCTGTTTTGAACCAAATCTAAGGAGAGCGGCTATCAGGAAAATCATCAGCTATTGTTAGCACCATGTGTAAAGAGACAGCCAGGTCTACAGCAGGGTGTGTGATCACGTGTGGGAAGCCAGTCAGCGCTGTGAAGACTGCAAGGACATCGTCTCATGGCCGTGCCTCCTGTCTCTCCATAGCATTTTGCACCATTCATTCATTCATTCATTCAGCAAATTCTTACTGAGAGTCTACATCATGCCAAGTCCCGGCCTAGGCTATCGGCATGCAGTAGTCCCCTCCTTATTTGTGGTTTCACTTTCCACAGTTCTAGCTACCCAGAGTCAACTGTGGTTCAAAAACGTTAAATGGAAAACTCCAGAAACAAACGTAAGTTTAAATCGTGGACTATTTTGAGTAGCATGATGAAATCTCATGCCATCCTGCTCAGTGTCCCACCAGGGATCACTACCTACTCATTAGTCACTTAGTAGCCATCTCAGTTATCAGACTGAAAAAACATGGAACGTATATAGGGTTGGAAACTCTCCAGGATTTCAGGCATCTACAGGGGGCTTTGGGATGTATTCCCCGTGCATAAGGAGGGGCTACTCTATATTGATGCCCTTCATAGGAAGTTAATATTTCTCTCTCTCTCACTAGTTATAATGAAATAATTAAAAATTAATTATAGCCATGATAAGTGCTATTAATGAGACACATACAATTCAATGAGAGACTACAATAGAGAGAGTTTACCAAGTCTAGGAGGTCAGGGACAGCTACCCTGAGGAAGTGATAGCTGAGGTAGGGATAAAAGTACATGCACAAGTTCTATGGCCAAGGAGAGGTGGATCATATTTAGCTATGCTGATCTAGTGAGAGCTGAGACCGGAGAGGCAGGCTAGACAATACAGGGTGTTTTCACATGGAGAATTTTTGCCTTTATCCTAAAGAAATGCAAAGCTGTTGATGTATTTTGAATGGACAGGGAGTCTGCAACTATATTTGGAATTTTAAAAGATCATTCTGGAGAGAGACATAACTAAATGGGAAAAGAACCCCTCCTTATAGTATGCAAAGAAAAGAAAGGAAGATGAAACACTTGGTTTCTATGTTGCAACAGTCTAGCTTCAGGTAAGCATGAGGGACAGCCTCGCTTGTCTGGATCATCTGTCTTTCTCCCAACTAAATAACATAAAAGGAAAGAGTAGTATAAACTCTTCAAGACTGAGAGAAAAGAAGAAGATACAGCAGACAGAGGAAGGGTAGCCTGAAGTAGCAATGTAGAGTCAGTAACGACAAAAAACCATCAATTTGTGCACAAAGAACCAAGAAAGGCTCAGAACTTGAAAGCACAAAACACCCCAGACACTATGGGTGAGACACTGGTGAAAAATATGGGCACTGATTTTAAAAACTTTGTTTGGAGTAAAGAAGATTCTATTGGAAAGACACACGGTTCTGTCCTATCCTCTCAACCCCCACCCCCCATCTGCAGTTTAGTCTTTGCAGAAATTTACTATCAGGGAGTTCAGATTCCATTCACTCACATGTTCATTTATTCATTTGATGAGTATTTGTTGGCAGCTTCCTGTATAGTAGGCAGTGAACAAGACAGACCAGGTCTCTGGTCTCACTCTGGAAGGCAGTAATGACAAAATAAAGAAGCAGAAAGTAAATAAGAAAAATATCAGACGGTGACAAGACTTATACAGAGGATTAAAAACAGTATGACGTGTTAGTGAGTGACTGAGTGACTTCACTAAATCGGCAGGTCAGGAAGCATTAGGCACGGTGGATCGTGCAGGTGTGAATGGCATCTCCAAAAATGGGAGTTAAGAGCCACCCTTCCAAGTGGGAGCCACCCTGCCAAGTGGGAGCACAGGCCCTTTTTCTTACTACTCAAATTCCAGGATATCAGCAGGCAATGGAGTCTATGTCTTCCAAGGTAAGAGAAAGTATCTTCTTCTCTGAATGATCACAGAAAAATAGCCCTTAGATACTGACATAGAAGGACAAAGAAACAACGGCTTGCCGCATGAGGACTTTACAATGGAGCCTCAAGCTAGTAATCACCATCTCCAGTACAGAGCTTCCAGTAAGTTTGTTAATGCTTCACTTTGACACATGAATGGACAGACAAGGATAATAATAATTCTAGGAGAGCCTCAATTAAGATAGATCAAAACAAACAAATAGAAGACTAGATCTGGGGCAAACAAGAAAAACTTGGATTAATATCCCCAGACTTGTAAGACAAAAATATTTCACCCATAAATCAAGATCTGAATCCAAGAAAATAAAACATTACCAAAAAAAACCTTTGAAAATTAAAAATATGATAGCCAGAAATTTTGGAAAATAATGTCGGATATTTTCTCTCTCCCAAAAAAAAAAAAAAAAAAGGAGCACCACCACCACAAAAGGAACATCTGCAGGCAGTATTTATAGACAGAAAAAGGAAGTGACACAGAAATAGCCTGGCTGGTACACCTTGGGGGTGCCTTTCTCAGGCCTGGTGTGATGAGGCATTTGCCTCACACGGTCACGGTCTGGCCCGCGGGCAGCCTGTGGTTGGCTGAAGCTCGGCTGCCAATGCTGCAAAGCTGAGCCCTCCTGAGCTATCCTGGTTCTGGGTGCTGCCCAATTCATGAATCACTTTGTGCTTAAATAAACACTGCTAAATTTAATTTGTCTGAAGTTCTAATACCCTTTATCACTACATTTTCCCTTCAAGTTAAGGATTAATTACAAATAAAGCGAGCTACTCTAAACTTGAAAGAATGTCATAGCAGAAAGACAAATAACCCATTAATTCCACCACCTTTAGGCACTAGATGATGTAATCAACAATACTTAACTTTGTTTGTAAAAAGAAAGAAACTCTTTGAAATAATCTCTTGTAGTTTAAAAAATAAAGGACTGCATAAATTGCTTTAAAAATAGAATTACTTTGGAGGATAGTATTTTGCAGAAAATAGCATGATGTCATTTTTAATCATATGACAAATGTTTTCTCCTGCTGTTCACTTAAGTGAAGAGAAAATTAATTTAAAATCCCTTTCATCTCCTTTGTTTTCATTCATTTTATTTCCATTGCTTGTTGGGATCAGAGGTGCTGAAAGAGATGTCAGGGACATTGTTCTTTAGTCGTAAAACCAACCCAGGGAGGGGTTTTCTTTTTTTTTAAATTAAGAGAGAATTGTTAGTAACAATATTCCTACACTAAATAGTATACTGCAGGACATAATAATACATAAAAATAACATACTGAAGAAAAATTAAACACACATTTTAGAAAAAGTTTATTTTAGTGTGACATTGCGTTTTTACACGAATACAAGTTGAATAGTTGCCCTCAGGTAGTATTTCTCAGTGCTCAGATATGTGAGACTCCTCTAGACCATTTGCTAGATGTGGTGGTTCTTGGGCCATTCCAATGAAGATTAGGATTCAGTGGTAGTGGGCCAGGGCCTAAGGACCTGAATTTTCACAAGTATTCCAATTAATTCTCATTCCAGTAATATGTGGTTTGAAAAACATTGTTCTAAGTTTTAAAATTTTTGTTTTTATTCTCTTCTATCCTAGCTTCTTAGCCTGAAATTGACTAGAATGTTTTTCTTTCTTGAATATTTTTCAATGAAAGGTGAAGAACAGAAGCACATAAAGCCTTCAAACAAAGACAGTATCGAGAACAACCAATTTTTTGCTTTGAGTGAGATTAAAAGGCTCAAATTACAAATACCTGGATCAGAAAACATCTTCTTGTGAATGATGCTCATTTCTTACATGGACCAAGCCCTCGTGTACAAAGTGACACTGGCAGGTCGAGGGAGAGGGAGAGAGAGCAAGAAGGGCTTTGGGATCCTTAGGCTAGAGTCTTAGGAAAGGAGGAAGGACCCAGAAAGAGAAGGGTGATTGCGGAAACGTACACAGGCTTTTTGATTTTACATAATTTGGATATTCAATATTCACCTAGGCAGGAGATAAATGAAAGGTCTGCACTGTAATATTTCTCATCTATAGCTGCTATAAACAAAATGTTCAAGGAGGTTTATGGTTGGTCTGCTTGGTATGGTTTTATTCTATAACTTTGTATGACTTTTCATAAAGTCTTTGTGCTTAGTATAAAGGAGTTTTGGTCTTAGGGCATTCATTTAATGTAGGCCTCTTTGCATGTACAACATGCAAATACAATAGGAATGTTTAAAATGCCTACATATTTCCTTCCTTCCTTCCTTCCTTCCTTCCTTCCTTCCTTCCTTCCTTCCTTCCTCTCTCCCTTTCTTTCTTCCTTCCCTCCCACCTTCCCTCCCACCCTACTTTTCTCTTTTTCTCTCTCTCTCCATCTTCCAGCTCTTTCTTACTTTCTTGTACATTTGAGGTGTATTTCATTAAGTATTTTGCTTATTTCTGGCTTAGTAGTGAAGATTGGGCATTATCTTTTGCCCTGATGTGATTTGTAAAAGATTTCAGCATTTCTACCGGGGCAGAGTGGGCAGGGAAGAATTTGAATGTATCAAGATGTCAGTAATGAAAATGGTGCAAAAGAAGGCATGAAATTAGAATGAGTGATTTCTTGCACATGTGAAGAAAATATAAAACAAAGATGGTTGGAAATCAAAAAGAATATTAAATAGAGTGCCCAAACTTTGTACTGAAGGTGAGTTAGCTACAAAATTGCAGGGATGTGTTCAATATCCCCTTTCTCTGGTTTTGTTTAGTGTCCCACCCTTCCTTGCACTTTTGTAGATTTAAGCATCAACAAACGGTTTCAAGACTTCAGTGTGAAAAGTATTGGCAGGGCTGATATTGTGTGTTCATCTTGCCAAGACAGTCTGAGATACTCACTTTTTTGGCAGAAAGATCGACTGATACAGGAACCTAATCAAGTGTGATCAAAATAAGACTCCATTTTGATAGATGAGGTAGAAATATCCTGTCTATAAATAAAGCAATATCCTCTCAGTATGTGAATTTGCAAGAGCTAAGTCTTCTAGCCTCTTACTCTGGCTAAAGGCTTTTAATTACTTTCAAAGTGGAGCAAAGTATGTATTTCCTTATGAATCAAAGGTAAAATGACATTACTTATAAACATTACTTGCCGTGGAAGGGGAATTATATTGCATATTTGAAATACATTAAATTTTTAATGACTTTATTTATCTTTATATCACTCTTTCAGAATTTTCATTTATAATATCTTTTCTAAATTTTACTTAGAAATACCTTAAAATCTCTTCATGACCTAATGGTTTTAGGCTTGGTTCTATTCATCTTCAAGGAAATATCTATGGTGCTCTACTTTGGGGATTTTATCAACTAAAACTAAAAACTTCAATATACACATATAAAATAAAGAAATGCAACAAAAAGAGTTGATTGAAATCCATGCACAAATGTGTATTTGTGTTAGCATGTTTTGATGAATATATATTTGCATTAGTATTACCAGAGACCTGAAAATAACTAGAAAAGTAAAACTTAACCAAGGTTTATTTAAAATTTAAAAATCAAAATTATGTAATATGAAGTGCAAGTGACTTACTTATAAAAACTAAATTTTATCTAGTTTATTTAATTTTTTTGATAAAGAGTTTCGTATCCATTTCTATTCAGCATAAAATTGTTAAATTATTTTTCTCTTTCTTTATTACTTCTTTTTAAAGGATTTATCAGAAAGCAGTTTTTGGTTAAAATGCTTCTGGAAAAGATAGAACAAAATTTCCAAATGAAAACGTTAAAAGGAATCAAACAAATTTCCCATTTTACATCTGAATGTATTAATCTTAATGTTATTTATTTTGTTAAATATGATATTGTGTAATGACATTTTTGAGATAGCCATGCTTTATGTTGGATCACATGAAACTGATTTTTATTTAGGTCAAAACAGCCAACTATCAATAATTTCAAAATGTTCAACGTTTATATGTACCAACCAGAGCTTCGTTTTTGTTTTTGTATCTCCATTGTGCAGTGGTTTAGGAGTATTGGGAAATCTTGGAGTTCTTTGGCTCATGATGTTTTTTATGCCCAACATTTTATAAATTCAGCTTAATATATGACCAGGACCACTTATCTTTTCTGTGGCAATAGTTGTACCTTATAGGAATTTGCATTAAAAAATTGGTTATGTGGTTTTATTATGATTTTTCCTGAATTTCCTCAAAAGGAGATATTTCTTGAAAGGATGAAAAGGAAAAGATAATCTAAAATTTAGGGAAATCTCAGACAACAACAGAAAAAATGGTTTATTTGATAATATAGTAAAGCATGCATTTGTGGATCTTACTAGTTTAGAAAACAAAAACTTATTGCTATTGCATACTAGATTATGTTTTCTTTAGGTAGCAATTTTGCTGTTTTAAACAACACTTAGAATCAATCATAGACATTATGAAATGGAAGGCAGATGTAGGGGTCACCATTTAGGCAGGTCTTACTTGACATGTTTTGAACTAATCTGTCTCTATCCTATTTCTAATAATCTCCAGGGATGAGTATTTCAGAACCTTTTTCACTAAAATGTTTCAATGCTTAACAACTGTGTGTACTGAACAATTTCTCTAGTTATTTATTTTATTTTCATATGATTATAAAAGTACTAGATGTTCATTTGACATTTGGAAAGGCACAGAAATTAACAAGGAAGGAGTGAACACCCATCCGATAATCTTACTGGTAACTTATGTACAACTAAAATCATTTCTCTGGATATCATATTCTTCAGTTTTATACTTATTGGGAAAAGAAAATACCTAAACATGTTTCTCTATATTATTATTATTATTTATAGTTCCCTTCCTTATTTTAGTTTTGAATTTGTTGTCTTCTGTTATCATGATGCATTTTTGTAACCTTTCTAAATTCTTCACATCCCTTAGTTGTGAAACCCCAACTAAATTAAATATTTTATTGGCGTTATTGTTAATGTTGATTCTGTATGTTTCCACTTGGGATCTTTGTTACTCTCTGGTAGTACATTTAAATTTTGGTGGTTACATTAATTCTTTTAAACCATCAGAATATCAATTAATGCATTTTATTAGGCTTTGAAATGTACCGGAAATAATTTGACAACATAATAAAGGGAGTAGAGAACCTAAATATATCTCTATTTGAAATTCCATAGCTTGCTAAAGTGTAATTAACTAAGTGAATACCTTATAATAATCCTCCTTGGAGGCTGAAATCATGGTTACATGCAGGGGAGAGGGGAGATTGAAAATAGATGGCTTATTGTTCTGAAACCTAGGTAGGTAGATTCATTCACACTGAGAACATTTCTGGGAGAGAAAAAAACACATGTGTAAGAGGCTCAAGAATACTTCACTCCATGAAGCAATCATTTATATATTGTTTCACTTAACAAATACTAATTGAATGACTACCATAATGCTATCATTCACACATAGAAAAATTAATGACATGCTCTCTTTCCTGGGGGAACTCACACTTTGATAGAAAAGATTGAAATATGGGAAGATAATTACAGTCCAACATGAGTTGATGGAAGTATGGAGTGCAATGGGAGAACAAACTGGGGTGTTTGGAAAGACTGCATAGACGCGGCGTCATTTGCCTTCTCTCGTGAAGAATGAGTGTATCTTCATCAGGTGTAGGAGCACCATCGTGCTTGAGATATAGGAGGCGGGCAAGTGGAGACAGTGAGAGGAAACTAGAAACCCTGTGTGTGTGTGTGAAGAAATCTCCCTTATTAAAAAAAAGCAAATATCTGAGTAATGTTCTTCATGAAACTATTTTATAGATAACATGGCTAAAATTTTACTATGATTTTTTTTCAGTCCTAACTTATTTCTAAGTTCATTTGTCTCTCCTTCCCTTGCTGTTATTTTGAAACAAAGCATTATTATGCCACCTTAGATTATTAATCATCAAATGAATGTACTATAACGGAAAGCTAGAGAGATTTAACACTGTTTATATGAAATTTTCCACTTTGTGTTTCTTGGCCTTGGTTTCCTATTCAATAAAATGGGTAGATTATATATATAATCTTGTTTTATTTTTCCCAACAAAAATATCCTAAATGTTTAACTATACCTATAGTTAGATATTGCTTTAAATGTTAGAATGGCCAAAAATATCTGGCAATTCGGTTTTCTGGATGTTCCAAATTAGATAGTGAGGGGAACTTTGAATGTGAGAATTAAAATGGAAATGTTTTTAATTATCTTGGTAAATAGTTCCAGGAACAATGAAATGTGATCTTCACAGTCCTTAATAATAAGAGAATGTTTAGCCTAGGAGAAAAATAGAGAGCTGGATTTTCTCAAAGCAAAGCAAAACAACTTAAATATACCAGCGCTATGTCCAAGTGTAGGTGAGGATAACACAACAAACCTAAAATCAATCAAGTGTGAGAGCCGCGGAGAGCTGGGCTCTTTTCCCACTTTCTCCTTAGCAGTTATTGCAGACCCTAATTAAAACTGGTTTTTATTATTATTTAAATGTTCCACAGGGAAAGACTTGTCACCTTTTAAAAATACTTTTGCAGAACAAAGTGCCTCAATGTCATGACATGAGGGTGCGGCGGGAAAAGACAAATGAGGTTTGGCAATGTTTTCCCACATGGATAAATCCAAAAGGAGACGCTAATAAATCAGGAAGGGTCAGTGCCTTGAAAAGGAACATTGTCCATTCCTGAATATTTTAGACATTCCGAAATGGGCCCCTCAGGATTCGTGCTACCTCTCATTTCTACATTGAAGGGGAAGAGGGCACTAACGGCTAGGCTAAGACTAACACCAAAGCAAGTGTATACTTAAATAATTTAAAACTCAGAAAAATGTGTCTGTTATTATAACAATATATAGATACAAAAGAGACTAAGCATTTTAAAATTGGGAAAAGATAGAAATGGATACAAATTTGGTTACAGTCTATGAAAAATGGAGAAGAAATTATTAGCGTAATGTAAGAAATAGCAATTTGTTTTAAATTTTTCATTTAAGAAATATTTTTCAAGATGCCTACTCATAATTTTATTTAATAAAGCCAAAAAGTAAAAACTGATTCTAATATAAAGAAGCATACTTTGCAGATATAGCTTATTTTAAACCTTGAGTTGGTCAGGCAGTTATTATGCTTATTCTCAAATTTAATTACAATATTATTTGGGAATTTAAATAACAGTTGATAGAGAAACATTTCATCTATTATTTATTTTCTTTTGTATGTATTTTCTACTTAAGTTTTGAACTGTTAACTTTAAAGAATATAAATATGTAATCTAGATTCTGCTTTATCAATAGTTATTATTCTTCTAAATAATATGTCATAGTTACCAATATTCCTATTTTATTTCCTATTTATTTCTAGATATTAGAAAATAATTTTAAAATGCCATTTTTTGTATTTAGCTGTGTGTCTCATGTAGAGTAATAATAAAATTGTACTATACTTTATATGTGAAGACGTTGCTTGACCTGTTTTACATTCTTTGTTTTCTTTTGCTCAGAATAAAAGATACATCTAAATATTATAGCCTAGCTTCATCTAAAATTGTCTGCTCTGATACTATTAATCCATTTCTTTATTTTTCATTATGGAATTAATAGATGTGTTAATTAATTACTTTAAAGGGCATTCATGTTACTTTGGCTCTATCTTATATTTATGAGAGTCACACTTGTGTGTAGCTATATTCTATTTACATTCAATTTACTTTCATTGCTCTGTGAATATGCTTTGTTTTTAAAAATCTGCTCTGTTACAGATGGGGCCATTATGAATAACACTGCTATGAACTTTCTTATACACATGTCCAGAGGCACATGTGCATATTATAAAGAAGTGGAATTTTAGAGTCATGGAATATGTTCATGTGGCTAGTAAATGGTCCATTCAGATTTGCTACCATATTTATTAGATTCTCCAACTACCCAACTCTACCCTGCCCATAAAACTAATTGTACATGAGCATATATATAAAAATAAACTGTAAATAATGCCCTACAACCTGTATATTTTTTACTTGATAATAGTTCATAAATATATTCCCTAGTAATAAAAACTAATATATAATATTTATTATATCTATTCATGGATCCAATACATTTTATTTGGCAATTATCTACTGTGTATTTAGGGTTTTAAAAAATAATTTGCTATCATAAATAATTAAATTATTTAATTAATTATTAATTAAAAATGAATTTAGACAATGTTTTCTTTATTTTCTTTGAATAAATTCCTAAATGCAAAATTGATGGGTAAAAGATGAAACATTTTTAAAGTTTTCAGAAAAATTAGCACAATTCACTCAACAATAATTTATAAAATTACTTCCTTTCTCTAAAAGGTCACCGATTTTAGTTTAGCAGTTGTATTTCTGGAGTTCTGAGCCATAGAGTTGGCTGCCCCAAGGGGACCGGGAAGTGCCGTGAATGCTTTTGGGGACAGAAGAAGGTGGAACATGCACTCTCCTGCACAACAGAGCCCCTGGCTCCCGATCCAAAGCTGTCTGCACCTCTCCCAGTGGAGACACTTTGAGTGCAGAGAAGAGTCTACGGAGCAGGAGACTGTTGCCACCCCAGAGCAGAAGCAGCACCAGAGCCCGGGAAGGGATGTGGAGACAGGGACCTGCTCCCCTCCATCCACCCAGTGCTAAGGACATAGCGTGAGCATTTGGCATAGGTGAGCTGCAGGATGGCCAGTTGTATGCTTGCAGGCAGGTACAGCCCCAATAGTACTCGGCTCAGTGTGCCCTGGTTCCGCATGGAGGGTACAGTCATTTCCCTCCCTTGAAAGACAGTAGTGTTTTTGCAGCCATCCTAACCTGGGAATCTCAGCCCTTGATCTCAAGGATGTGTGTCTCATTGCTGGATCCGCAGCCAGTGTTCCCCAGCACCCACTCAGACCACAGCAGCCTTGGGGGACCAGTGGGTCCCAGAAGAGCAGTAGATGTCCCAGAGCTTTGGCATTCAGGGTGGGCCACTTCCAGCTGAGAGGAGAATGCAGAATGCCAGAGGGTCCCTTAGGACAAAGGGGACCAGGGCACCGGCTCCCCACCATTTGGGGCCTTCTCCTTCTCCCCTCCCCCGCCAAAGGCTGCCGAGGCAGCTGCAGCCATTTCTGCTCAGGATCAGTGAGGGTACCACAGGAGACAATTAAGCCAGGACATGTGGGAGCAGCTGCCCCACCTCTGGCCTATCACACCCAGGGTTCCACAGAGCTTAGGGCTCATTCCTTTCCCTCTAAAAAACCATAGCAAGTGATTTCATGTCCCCCAAGGATAAAAAATACTACTATCTCCCCTGTGGGAGGGTGGGGCTTGCAGTCCGTTCTCTGAGCTGCTTGTCTCTTCTAGGAGGAGCCTACTTTCTCCGAGGCAAGTCCCTGACCTAACTGCACCTCCCCTGCCTAAGCATTTCAGCCACATCCCACGGCCAGTCTGGTAGCCCTGCACACAGCAGTGTGAGCTGCCTTCACCACCTCTGCTGCAGCTGGGCCAGAGAGGGAGCTGAGAGCATGCATGCTTTTGTGCCCCTGAAGGACAGAGACCACTGTCACTGCTGAGAGAGGAAGGTGTGAGCAGCGTGTGTACCCATTCCATGATGACTGGAACAGTATCTTACTTATCAATATTAACATTGAATGCAAGCACTCTAAAGGACCCACTTAAAAGACACAGGTTGACAGAATGGTTAGAAAAACACAACCCAAATATCTCTTGTTTCTAATAAACTAATTTAACTTGTAGAATCTCATAGACTCAAGGTCAATGGGTGGAAAAAATATTCCATGCATCTAGAAACCAAAGGCAAGCAGGGGTAGTTATTCTTATATCAGATAAAACATTAATAATGGTAAAAAAAAAAAGACAAAGATGGTCATTATATAATGATAAAAGGATCCATTCAATAAGAAGATATAACAATCCTAAATATACATATACCTAAAACTGGCACTCCCAGATTCATAAAACAAACACTACTAGACCTAAGAAATGAAATAAATAGCAACATAATAGTGGGGAACTTCATTGCACCACTGACAGAACTATACAGATCATCAAGGCAGAAAATCAACAAAGAAACAAAGGACTTAAATGGGACACTAGAACAAAAGGACCTAACAGACATTTACAGAACATTCTACACAAGAACTGCATAATATACATTCTTCTCAACAGTATATGGGACATTTTCCAAGATAAGCCATAGGTTAAGGCACAAAACAATTCTCAGAGAATTTTTAAAAAATGAAATCATTCTATGTATCTTCTCAGACCACAGTGGAATAAAACTAGAAATTGATTTCAAGAGGATCTCTCAAAATTATACAAACACATGGAAATTTAAAAACTGGCTGCTGAATTATCTTTGGGTCAATGATTAAGTAAAAATGGACATCATATAATTTTTCAAATTGAATGAAATGGTGACACTAGCTACCAGAATCTCTGGGATACAGTGTAAGCAGTGCTAAGAGGGA
This sequence comes from Cheirogaleus medius, assembly GCA_008086735.1. Classification (NCBI taxonomy): domain Eukaryota; kingdom Metazoa; phylum Chordata; class Mammalia; order Primates; family Cheirogaleidae; genus Cheirogaleus; species Cheirogaleus medius. The sequence goes on from VBSM01002912.1 coordinate 8,479,421, forward strand.
TGTTCATAACACTAAATACCTACATCAAAAAGACAGAAAGTTTACAAATTAAAAACCTAACATTACATCTCAAGGAACTAGAAAAAGAAGAACAAACCAAAGCTAGTATAAGAAAAGAAATAACAAAGATCCCAGCAGAACTAAATGAAATTGAGATAAAAAATTATTATTCAGCTATAAGAAACAATGGTGATATAGCACCTCTTGTATTTTCCTGGATAGAGCTGGAACCCATTCTATTAAGTGAAGTATCCCAAGAATGGAAAAACAAGCACCACATATACTCACCAGCAAATTAGTATTAACGGATCAACACCTAAGTGGACATATAGGAATAACATTTATTGGATGTCGGGCAGGTCGGGGGGAGGGGATGGGTATATACATACATAATGAATGCGATGCGCACCAGCTGGGGGATGGACACGCTTGAAGCTCTGACTCGAGGGGGAGGGGGAGCAAGGGCAATATATGTAACCTTAACATTTATACCCCCACAATATGCTGGAAAAAAAAAAGAAATGAAAAGTTGGTTCCTTGAAAAGATAAACAAAATTGATAAACCACTAGCTATTAATAGATTAACCATGAAAAGAAGAGAAAAATTCAAATAAGCTCAATCAGAAATGAAAAAGGAGCATTACAACTGATATCACAGAAATACAAAAGGTCATCTGAGACTGCTATGAACTCTTCTGTGCACACAAACCAGAAAATCTAGGGGAAATGGATGAATTTTTGGAAACACACAACTTCCCAAGCTTGAATCAAGAAGAACTAGAAATCCTGAACAGCCCAATAATGATTAGTGTGATTGAATTAGTAATAAAACAAACAAACATAAAACTCAGGGCCAGATGGAGTCACAGCCAAATTCTACCAGATATTTAAAGAAGAGCTGGTACCTACCCTACTGAAAGCATTCCATAAACATTGAGAAAGAGTGAATCCTTCCCCATACTGTGAAGCCAGGTATCACCCTGATACCAAAGTCTGGAAAGGACACAACAAAAAAAGAAAACTACAGACCAATATCCCTGATGAACAAAGATGCAAAAATCCTTAACAAAATACTAGCAAACTGAATCCAACAGCACATCAAAAAAATAATTCACTGTAGTCAAGTGGTTTTCATCCCAGGGAGGCAAGAATGGTTCAACATATGCAAATCAATAAATGGGATTCACCACATAAGCACAATAAAAAACAAACACCATATGATAATCTTATTAGATGCAGAAAAAGCATCTGCTATAATCCAGCATCTCTTCATAATAAAATCCCTCAACAAACTAGGCATAAAATCAACATACCCCAAAATAATAAAAGTCATATGCGACAAACCCACAACCAACATCATACTGAATGGGGTAAAGTTGAAAGCATTCCCCCAAGAACTGGAACAAGACAAGGATGCCCATATTCACAACCTCTATTCAAGATAGCACTGGAAATCCTAGCCAGAGCAATCAGGCAAGAGAAAGAAATAAAGGTCTTCCAAATTAGAAACAAGGAGGTTGAACTATTCCTGTTTGCTGATGATATGATCTTATATCTAAGAAACTCTAAAGACTCTTACAAAGAATCCTAGAATTTATAAATAAATTGAGTAAAGTCTTAATTTACACAATTAAAGTACACAAATCAATAGCATTTCTATAAGTTAATAATAGGCAAGCTGAGAATCAAATCAAGAACTCAATACCATTTATGGTAGCTGCAAAAACAAACAAACAAACAAAAAATACCTAGGAATATACTTACCCAAAGAGGTGAAAAATGGAAAACATCCCATGCTCATGGATTGGAAGAATTAATTTTGTTAAAATGTCCATACTGCCTGAAGTGATTTAAAAATTTAGTGTAATTCTCACCAAAATACCAATGTCATTTTTCACAGAATTAGAAAACGCAATCCTAAATTTCATATGGAATCAATAAAGAGCCTGAATATTCAAAGCAATCCTAAGCAAAAGGAGCAAATCTGGAGGCATTTCATTGCCAGACTTCAAATTATACTATAAGGCTATTGTAACGAAACAGCATGTTACTGGTATATTTGTAGACACACAGATCAATGGAACAGAATAGAGAAACCAGAAATAAAACCATACACCTACAATTAACTGATCTTTGACAAAGCAGACAAAAACAAACACTGGGGAAAGGATACCCTATTCACTAAATGGTGGTGGAAAAAATGGATAGCCTCATGAAGAATGATGAAACTGACCCCTATCTCTCATTACATATAAAAGTTAATCAAGATGTATTAAAGAATTAATTATAAGACCTGAAACCATACAAATTCTAGAAGAAAGCAGGAAAAACTCTTCTGGACATTGGTCTAGGCAAATAATTTATGACTATAATCCCATAAGCAAATACAACAAAAACAAAAATAAGTAAATGGGACTTAACTAAACTAAAAAGTTTCTGCACAGAAAAAGAAAGGAACCAAGAAATTAAATAGAAAACCTACAGAATGGGAGAAGATATTTGTAAACTATACATGCAACAAAGAACTAATATCCAGAATCTTCAAGAAATTCAAATCAGCAAGAAAAAATAATTAAAAATTGGGCAAAATACATGAACATATATTTTTCAAAAGAAGATATACAAAAAGCTAACAGACATGTGAAAAAATGCTCAACTTCACTAATCATCAGGAAAATGCTAATTAAAACCACAGTGAGATACCACCTTACCCCCATCAGAATTGCCATTATTAAAATGTCAAAAAACCATACATGTTGGTGTGGATGTGGTGAATAAGGAACACTTATACACTGTTGCTGGGAATGTAAATTAATACAACCTCTCTGGAAAGCAGTATGGAGGAGATTCCTTAGAGAAGTAAAAGTAGACCTACCATTCTATCCAACAATCCCTCTACTGGGTATCTTCCCAAAGGAAAAGGAGTCATTATATCAAAAAAGACACATGCACTTATATGTTTATTGCAGCACAACTCACAATTGCAAAGATATGGAATCAACCTAAGTGCCCATCAACTGATAAGTGGATAAAGAAAATGTGGTGTATATATATCACAGAATACTACTCAGTCAGAAAAAAGAATGAAATAATGTCTTTCACAGCAATTTGGATGGAACTGGAAGCAATTTTCCTAAGTGAAGGATCTCAGGAATGAAAAACAAATACTGCATATACTCACTTATAGGTGGGAGCTAAACAATGAGTATACATGGTCATAATAGACTTTGGAGACTCAGAAAGGAGGGGGTGGGAGGGGACCGAAAGATCAGAAATTACCTATCAGGTACAATGTGCATTATTTGGGCGATGGGTACACTAAAAGCCCTGACTTCACCACTATACAATTCATCTACGTAACGAAAACCAACTTCTACCCCTAAGATTTATTCAAATTTTAAAAATCATTAGTCATTATTCTAAAATTAAAGTTTACAAAGAAATTAAATATTTTTGTATATTATTTGTGGATTATATTAAATTTACTTATATTTACATTTATTCTTAATTTTTGCTTCATTTACTATTAGGAACATGTCCATCTTTTTATGTGAGGTTTGTAAAAGCCTTTAACATGATATATAAATATTTTGTCTGATAAATATGTAGAAAATGTGTTTTCTCAGTTTGTCATTTATCTTTCAATGTTTTACATTTTGTACTATTTTCATTATCATTAAAAATTTATGTAGGAAAGCCATTCTTTTTCCTTCATGATCTTTCCTTTGGGAGTGCAATCCCTAAGATTATATGAATTTTTACCTATGTATATTTCTATCTCTTTGGAAATCTTCTATTCCCAAGCTTTCACATTACAAAAGTTTGTAGGGCACTCTTCTTATACAATACACATTTTTGTCTTCAAATGTTACTCTATCTGAAAATTATGTTAATGTATAGTGAGCATTTCATTATTTTTTTCAAGTGGTTAAACAATCATCCAAATACAGTAATTAAATAAACAGTTATTTTCACCATTGATATGATATGCTCTGTGTATCACATGCTAACTATATCTCTGAATTTTTTACTTTTTCCATTGATTTATTTATTTCTGAGTCAGAGATATATTTTAATATCTGGCTGGGCAAGTTTCCTTAATTTTTTTCCTTTTCAGCAATTCTTCCCTTTTTATTAGTCATTCTTAAAAATGAATTTTAGAATCAATTGTCAATGTCCAAAATATTACCTTAGGGGATATTGATTTGTAATGCATCAAATTTGCAGGTATTTTTGAAAATTTATAGATTTACAATGTTTAATTTTCTCAGCCAGGAACATTGTTAGTCTTTTTGGTTATCAGGTATCATAAGTCTTGACATGGAATATTTTATAATAAATATCAATAAGTTTTGGAAAACATACTTAAGTGTTTAACTATTTAATATATTCAGAGTGAAAAGGAAGCTAACTATGCACCATCTTTTGTTTTGACTTAGAGTAAACAAAATGAAGAGAGGAGAAATCCTTCACTAAATATACTAAACATATTTTATTTCTACCTGTGTGTTTTTCAGCAAAATCCTATTACAAAGAAAGTTTTTATAGACAATCCTTAAAATATTATGTGGTAAAACCACCTAGAACAAAACATTAGGAAACACATTCACTGTACCAAATCATTGATGAATAAATGATTGATCTAATTGCAAATATAATAAAGGCAGATAGATAGATGCATGGGACCCAGTCTAATTTCCTAAAGATTAAAGATTAGAAACCACTAAAGAGACAAGATCAGCCAATGCTCCATTATATCCAGCTGGTTTGATTTGAAATATGGTAATGAGTGGCATGCAAATATGCCCAAGGGCACAAGAAAACAGCAAGCCTCAGCAAAAGCACAGATATCAGAAAGAGGCCTGCCAAGATTTCAGTTACTGAAATGATCAAGTCACCCTGTAGAACAACTATATTAACACATTTAAAGTAAGACAAACCAGAGAAAAAGAAACCTTCATCCAAGTATTAAAAAATAGAAATATTAATAAAAAATTAATAGTTCAAATTAAAAGGAAGTCAATGGAAGCATAGCATTTAAAGGGAAACGTGCAGAGCTTCGTTTTGCATGTGCTGACGTTGAGATGTCGATTACACACTCAGGTGCTGACTCTGAGTGGCCTGTGACTCTGTGAATGTGAAGTTCAGGGGAGAAGTTCAGGCTGGAGGGAGAAATCTGGGAGTCAGCGTGGTGGCCTGTTCCTCTGTGCATAGTGGTAGAAAGAATGAGATTTGTTTCATCTAGTGTTTTCCAGAAAATTAACGCAGATAGAAAGAAAAGTACGGGTATTGGGAGTATAAGGAAGGGAGTGATCAGAACCTGGTGGATTAGTAGAAAAACTATTGGAGTCATGTGCCCAGTCTTCAAATGCAGTGGGAAGATGTGATTCCTGGAGCTGCCGCTATCATGAGACAATGAGAAAGCCAGAGAATTGGGAAATCCTTCCCACAATCTTTATATTTTTGAACGGTAGAACTAATAACAGCAGATGCCAACTTCTAGCATTCTTCTTTTGTGAGAAAAAAAGAATCCCTCATTTCGAAAGTCATGTTGGTTTAATTTTTGGTTACTTGCAAGAATATCCTAACTGCTAAAGACATGAAGGATGGAACATAAAAAATATGTTGAATCCTCTGCCAAAACTCATCTTCTCATTAATGGTAACCATAACCCAGCCATAACTAATTTGATTGCAATGATCATACAGAAGTAAAATTATAAAAAATTGTTTCCAGGAAAATCTTTTTAAAAATGAGGCATCAAGCCATACCAGATATATAAATAAGTTATGGATATTTAAAAATTCACACTCTCTGATATTGCTACACAAATAGACAGATCAGTGGTACAGAACAGAAACTCCAGAAGTAATTTCAACTTTGTATGGAAATTTAGTTTTTTGTGAAAATAACATCTCAAATCAGTCAGAGGAAAATTTTAGTACTTAATAAAATTAAGAAAGTTAAAACTGAGTCCACACCTGGCTGGATAAACTCACTTAAATGTGAAAAAGAGAAACTATTAAAAAAAAACTCAAAGAAAACACAGGTGGATTCTTTTACCTGATAATAAGAAAAACTTTCCTAAGCATTGGCTTAAAATACAGAAGTAAAGAAAGATTGATAAATTTGTCTACACAAAAATGAAAATAAGTAAACAAAGAAACCAATAAATTGAAAACCTAAAAATTGAAAACAAATTGAAATAAACAAAATTGTGTATTAAATTATTGACATAAGTGAATGGAGAAAAAGATTATTTCCAGTGACTATAGAATACAGAATTTTGACTTACTTCCAAGATTTCTTTAATTTCTTAGTAATACATCAAAATAATATAAAATTAATAAGCCAAGTTTTTAACTAAAAGGAGTTTTTCTACCTGTCTTCCAAGTATACCAGTTATGAGTCCTGAGAGCAGTCACTAACTAGCTTCATGTCCACAGACAGCGCACTTAGTGTATCTGCACTTTAATTTTCTTGTCTACAAAATATGCATTAATTACTAAAATACAGCAATATGTGGGCTTGAATTAGATAATTCTTTAGGAACTTTCCATTTCCAGGAAGTACATAAATCTTAATTTGATTCCATTATCTTTTGTTCTTAAAGTCATTATAAGCATGTTGCTTCACTTTTTTTCCTCTACTTTTATTGTGGCACAGTTGAAAATAATTGTATATATTTAAGTGTATACCTTGCTTTGATATACATATACATTGTGAACCATAATCAAGCAAATATATTTATCACATCACATAGTTACCTTTTTTTCTTTTTTGTGGTGAGAACATGTAATATCTACCCTTTTATTAATAGTAAATGTGAGTTGTTAACTATAGTCACGTTGTACATTTGATCTTCAGAACTTATTCATAATGCGTAACTGAAACTTTGTAACTTAACCAACATCTCCCCATTTTTTCCTCTCCCTAGCTGCTAGTAACCACTGCTCTACTTTCTGTTTCTATGAGTTTGACTATTTTAGATGCCACATATAAGTGAGATCATGCAGTACCTGTCTTTCTGCATCTGGCTTATTTCACTTAACGTAATGTCCTCCCAGGTTCATTCATGTTGTTGCAAATAGCAAGATTTCCTTCCTTTTTAAGGTTGACTAATATTCCTCTGTGTGTGTGTGTGTGTTTGTGTGTATCACAATCCTTTATCCATTAATCCATCCTTGAACACTTAGATTGTTTCCATATCTTGGCTATTTTGAACAATGCTGAAATGAACAAGTGAGTGCAGATATTTATTTGAGATATTATTTCCTCTGGATATATTCCCAGAAGTGAGATTGTTGGATCATATGGTAGTTCTATTTTAAATTTTTGAGGAATCTCTGTACTCTTTTCCATAATGGCTATCATTTTATAATTTGGATTCCCACCAACAATGTACAAAGGTTCCCTTTTCTCCACATCCTTGCAAAATCTTATCTTTTGTCTTCCTAGTAGCCATTCTAACAGATGTGAAGTGATATTTCATTGTGGTTTTGATTTGCATTTCCCTGCTGATTAGTGAAGATGAGTACCTTTTCATATACTTGTGGACCATTTATATGCCTTCTTTTGAAAATTATCTATTCAAGTCTTTTTGTTTATTTTTAAATTGGGGTACTTTTTTACTATTGAGTTGTTAGTTCCTTTTACATTTTAGATATTAAACCCTTATCAGATGTAGAGTTTCCAAATATTTCTTTACATTTCATAGGTTGTCTTTTCATTTTGCTGTTTCCTTTGCTGTGTAGAAGCTTTTAAGTTTTATGCAAACCTATCTGTCTATTTTTGCTTTTGTCACCTGTACTTTTAGTATTATATACAAAAAGTCATTGCTTGGACTAATGTCAAGAATGTTTTTCCCCTATGTTTTCTTCTAGTACTTTTGTGGTTTCAGATTTTACATTTAAGTCTTTAATTCACTTTGAGTTTATTTTTGTACATGGTGTGAGATAATGGTCTAGTTTTATTCTTCTATCTGTGGCTATTCAGTTTTTCTAGGATCATTTATTGAAATGACTGTTTTTTTCTCATTGTATGTTCTTGGCACCTTTGTTGAAGATCAGTTGACCATAGATATATGAGTTTATTTCTGGGCTCTCTATTCTATTCCATTGGTCTATATGTCTGTTTGTATGCCAGTACCATACTGTTTTGATTACTATAGCTTTGTAATACATGTTAGGAAGGTTGATGCTGACATTTTTTAAATGTCAGATGGATTAGACATGGTGTCTTAATAGCTTTGTATTGGTTTTCTAGAGCTGCCATAACAAAATACCACAGATTGGAAGGCTTAAAAAATAAATTTATTTTCTGGCAGCTCTGGAGGCTGAAAGCCTGAGATCAGACTTTGTCAGTGTCAGTGGTTTTCATTTCTCAGAGACCTTTCTCCTTGACTTGATGGTGGCCCCTTCTTGCTGCCTCTTCACATGGTGGTTGTCTTTCTGCACATATGCATTTGTGGTGTTGCTCTGTGTGTTCAATTTCTGCTCCTTATAAGAACACAATTACATTGGATTAAGCCTCACCCTGATGGCCTCATTTTGACCTAACTAACTCTTTAAAGTTCCTATCTCCAAATACAGTCACATTCTGAGATACTGGGGTTTAGAACTTCAACATAGAAATTTTGTGGAGACACAGTTCAGCCCGTAACAATAGCTGTCAATCTGTTTTGTGCTGCTGTAACAAAATACCAGAGACTGGGTAATTTATAAAGAACAGAAATTTATTTCTCTCACAGTTCTGGAGACCGGAAAGTGCAAGATCCAGGTACCAGCAGGTTCAGCTGTCTGGTGAGGGCTGCTCCCTGTTTCCAAGATGCTGCTTTGACGATGTGTGTTCCAGAGGGGAAGAACCAGTGTCCTCATATAGAGGAAAGGACGGAAGGGAAAAACGGGACAAAATCCTTCCATCAAGCCCTTTTGTATGGACACCTAATCCCATTCATGATGCAGAGAGTTCATGACTCAATCACCTTTCAAAGGCTACACCTCCCAATACAGTCACATTGCAGATTAAATTTCAACATGAATTTTGGAGAGGGCAAAAACATTCACAATAGCTAATAATTTTTGAGTATTTGTTAGATTTCCAGAGGTTGTAACATTGTTTCATTTATTTCTTCATATAATCTTCATAACAATCCCTGGAGGAAAGTACTATTCATGTACTCAATCTATAGGTTAAAAAAGAGCCATAAGAAGGTTAAAATAATTTTCCTGAAGTCACATGTGTTAAATGGTGAAGAAATGACATGAAATCAGGAAGTCTGACTTTAGAATTCTCACCATGATATTTCCTTCCTTCCACCCTAGAAACAAGAAAATCAGCTGAGACTGTGTGAGTGCTCCAGGTGTGAAGTGATGAGGGCTACAACTTGGAAAAAAAAGCAAAGAGTACAGTTAAGGCACATAACAAGGCGTGGTGACAGAATGAACATGGGCTTTAGGAAGTGGAGATTAAAATTATGTTTCCTGATGGAAAGACACCTATAATTCACATTTTCATGCTTGCACTTGGGGTGCATCTTAACATTGGGATTGTATATATTTTTCTAATGTATACAATTCTAAAATACATATCTAAAATAGATATATATTTTTCTAATGTGTCTTACAATTGGAGATCTTTGGTATAATGGAGTATGAGAGTAGATTAAGATCATGGGGAGCATAGAGAAGGAAGGAGATGTTCAAGGATAGGATCCTAAACTTAGGGTGTAAGAGGAGATGAAGAGTGAAGAATGGCAAGAAGCCATGGAGGAAAGCAAGGTCCCAGCCACCTCTGCAGCCAGCTCAACGAGCTGACTGCCTGGTTTCCTTCTGGCCAGCTACGCTCGCCAGCCAGTCCAGGGGGACTCAAACCACATGTAAACTACAAATAGGCCACACATAAACATCCATTTCCCCCCCATCATTAAAAGTTTAAAAGAAATCACAAAGCAAAATTTGTGAAATAGCTATAATGCTCCCTTTCCTCCTAGCCTGGATACCTAAGAACATTCACTTGCCCTTGACCTTACATAACCACAGCACAGGGTAAGAGGAGCTGTGGTATCAGTCCCCAAAGGGGACACTACTCCCAAGTCAACCCCCAATACACCCAGTTCTCCTTGAAGTAATTGAGATTTTTACATTCAGAAGTTTTGCGTTTCCAGGTCAGGTACTCTCTTG